>SJYH01007149.1:117353-130232 GCA_006408735.1 Sylvicapra grimmia
GCTCACCTTGGCCTGGCGCCGCCTGCTGTCCTCTGCTTCCTCATGCTCCACCACGCCCTGGCTCAGGTTGGTGTAGTTGGCCAGCTTGTTGAGCAGTGAGGACACCATGGGGTTACTGTCCATCTCCTCCTGTTTTGGGGCCGAGCCGTGGAGTCAGTTACCCATCCTCACCCTGGAGATATCACCCAGCTGACCAGATCAGCCTCAGCCGCCCGGGGTGCCCCTGCTCCGTCTGCCCTGAGGCCAACATATCCAAAGTGGGCAGGGGGCTCCGGACACAGCCCAGGGGTCAGGGGTTCGAGGTCAGAGCTCCAGGGCTCCCAAATGGCCCGGGTCCAGCCCCTCCGAGGGGCTCCCTGAGGCCTGGGCCGGGACCCTCCGTCCACCGTGAGGCCGAGGATGGGCCTCTCGCTTGGAGGACGGCTCCTCCCGCTCAGGGGGGAGTGGGGCTCACCTCGAACAGCGCCATGCTCTTCCCTTCGTAGACGCTCTCTGTGTCCGCCTCCCCATGGCTGATGAAGGGGCTGCTCTCCCTGGCGTGTCCGTCTCCTGCGGGGCAGGGCGCGGTCAGACGGGGCGGGGTCAGTGAGACAGGGCGGGGCTCTGAGACGTGGTGGGGCCGGTCAGACGGGGCGGGAGTCCCAGGGAGGGGTGAGGGAGGGCGGTGACAAAGGAACCGGCCCCTCTCGACCTGGCCCTCACGCCCTCGGTGATCTGTCCAGGCGAGGGCGCCAGGCAGAGACGAGGCTGAGGGCAGAGCTGGGTCCAAGAGCTTGGGGTCCGGCTCCAGCATCACGGGTCCCCCAGGACAAATATCTCTGACCAGCGGCTCCCGCCAGCCTGGCCCTGAGTGTCAGCGGGACCGGCCTTTGTAAGGAGGCTCTGCCCTGACAGTGCTTCCACCCCCAGGCCTGGGGACCCCACCCGCTGGGAGCCCCGCCCCGTGAGGGGCCTGGAGCCCACGTGGAGCGCCCACGGCAGAGCACCCACAGGCGGGCGGAGCGCCCACGGGCGGGTGGCCCACCGCAGCCCTGCCGCCTCCGCAGCTGTTCCTGTCAGGAAGGCCTGGGCCGCCAACCCCGCTGCGAGCGTACGGAGACCACCGGCACCAGCCGTCCACGGAGCAATGATGGCTCAGCCCAGACCCTCAGACACGGGCCTAACCGTGAGCTCGAGCACAACACAAGCAGAAAAACCAGGGGCACCGCTCTCAGCACGGCCCTGGCTCAGGGTCAACGCCGCTCCGGGAGCGCCCGGGACACGGGTGAGCTAGGGGAGCGGCCAGGGCCTCCGGCTCGTCAGCGCCACCCGTGGGCCCCCTGCAGCGGACCCGCCCTGCTGAAAGGCCTGAGCGAGGACTCGGGGAAAAGGCACCCGAAGCTGGCTTCTCTCAGGCCCCAGGCCAGCCCCAAGCACAGCCGCGGCAGAGAATCACCCACTCACCAGGCCCTGTTGGGGGTCGGGGTGGGGGTGACTCATGGGTGACCCCCAAGTCCCCAAAAAAGCCCAGCCCAGACGCACAGGGCGAGCGTGTTCCATCCATCCACGTCTCCACGCCTCGCCACGAGACAAATAGGAGCCGCTGGGGCCCAGGGGTCGCCCCCTGCCGAGCCCCCCAAAATGAAGAGGCCCCACTCAACTCCACGCCCCACCTCCCAGGCCTCCCAGCCCCTCTCCAGAACCTGCCCAGGGCCCAGCCCGTGGAAGCACTCAGCGGGCAGAGCCCTGGCCCCTGCTGGATGGACCCGCACTGCCCGCTGCCAGCCCTGGGGACCACCGTGGGGGCACGGGTCTGTGGGGCCCAGAGATGGGGTCAGTGCTTGCGGCTGGGGGGGAATTGCCAACAGACGCTAGGAGCACGGGTGAGAGCTGGAGGAGGGACAGGGCTGCCCACGGCCCCTCCAGCTGCCCACACGGCAGGGGTGGTGCCCAGACGAGCCGCCCACCCAGCAAGCCAAGGTCAGGTGAGCGTGAGGGTCACGGGCTGACGACACCCTGGAGAGGACGCGCCTGCTGGGGCTCCTGAGCCCCAACATGAGCTGAAAGCCAAGTGGGGACCACCCTCCTCAGGAGAGAGGCCACGGGGGACATAGGCCGGCTCCAGAAGGCTCAGGAAGGTTCCAGAAGGGGGGCCAAAGAAGACGGAGGCAGGGCGTCAGGGTGCAGGGCATGGCCCGACGCTTTTCACGAAAGATGTTGTTGGGCTGATGATGAAACCCAGGACCTGCACTCACTGCAGGTCCTGGTGCCTGTGACTGGACCGCAGGGCTTGCCAGAGGAAACGCGCCTGTTCTGGGAGACGCAGACGGCACAGCGTCGGCGCCTGCTCTCGGCAGACGGGACGAGCGTGAGGAGGGGCACTGGGGAGTGCAGGCCAGCGCGGTGGGGGGGGGGACGCGCGATCCTGCGTGTTCTCTGAAGCCGAGGTTCTGGCGTCAGGTTGAAACAACGCCCACAGCACACCCCATGGGCCCCGTTTCCTCCCCAGGGCGTCTTCCCGACTCAGGGGTGGAACCTGCGTCTCTTACGCTTCCTGCACTGGCAGGCTCTCTGCCACCTGGGAAGCCCTTTAAGAAACACAGCTGCCTTCAGCTGCCCTCAACGGGGCGAGAACTCGTGCCTGAGCGCCCCCTCCCTGCTTGGCGGGCGTCTGGGGCAGCGCCGCCCCTCCCTGTCTCCTTCCCGCCGGTCACTCAGCGTCCTTTCCCGTTGCCAGGACCGTGCTTTTCTGGTAATAACAATCCTTTTTCTGGTAATGAGAGGCCGGCGCTTCCGACTGAGTCTCTGGCATAAATGGAAGCTGCAGAGAGCTGTCTGCGGACGGGACGCTGGAGGACATGAAGGCCGGCCCAGCCCCAGGCGCCGGCCGCCCCCGGAGGGGTGTCGGGTTCCCCATCTGCCCGACCTTGCACAAAGTCACGGTACCCGCCTGGGTCTTGTATTTCTCAGCCAGGAGAGGCGGCTGGCGCGGGCAGGGCCTCCGCTCTGCTCAGCAAAAGCCCTGGGGCGCCCACCCCAGCCCCATCCTTGGAAGCACAGCCTGTGGTTGGGGGCCTCTGGCAGGGCGGCCTGAAAGCTCTTGGGCACAGGGCGGCCGGGCACCTGCAGAGGGTCTAACTCCCAGGCACGGCTGGGAAAGCAAGCGGCAACCTCAGTCGGGAGCTGGGACAGCCCGCCCGTCCCCCCGACCGAGGGGGCTCTGAGACCAGAGGCTGGAAGGGACCGGAAGGGGCCGGGGCACGGGACAGGCCACCACTAGGCGCGTGGACCCGGGCCAGATGGACGTGGTAGCCACACAGGATGACGTGGAGACTGGGAGACGGCGCCACGAACACCCCCCAAGCCAGGACGGGCCGCACGCTGCAGGTGGGCCAAGTATGGCGGGGTGTGCACACAGGAAGCCCGGTGCCTGGGGGGCCTCTGCCGTCACACCTGCGGCTTCTGACCACGGTGTAGACGCCACGTGCAACGCGCAGAGGACGCGGGACACAAAGCGCGCCACCGACACAGCAGCACACCCCCCGAGCGTCTCCTAAACCCCCGGCCTAGAGGCCGCCCCCAGCAGCCCCGAGCCTCGGCTCCCAGGGGGGCCGCCGTCTGCACTGCTCGTCCTTCAACCGGGACTCGCCTGCCTCCCCTCCTGGAGACGCGGGCGGGGAGTCAGCCCTCGAGGCGTCCCCAGGGCCCGGGCCCAGCACCACGGAGCTGCACACGCGGGGACAAGCGCCTTCCCAAGCAAGCGGCAGCCACGGGTGGGGGGCTTGGACCGGCCCGGGGGCAGCCTTCTCGTCAACCCGCTGCAGCTGAGACCCCTGACTAAAGATCAAGGAGCAAGTGCTTCCTGGGCTCCCTGCTGGCCCAGGGGTGAGGAGCCGCCTGCCAAGCGGGAGACGTGGGTTCCAGCCCTGGGCTGGGAAGACCCCCATGCCCTGGAGCAGCCGAGCGCGTGGCGTGGAGCCCGTGGTCCACAGCGAGAAGCCGCTGCTCGCCGCAGCAGAGAAGGCCCGGGCAGCAGCAGAGACCCAGCGTGGCCAAAGTGAAGCGCAAAACACCCACGCACAGAGATCAGGGTCCTAATTAAAGGAAAAATCCAGCGTTTCCACCTGACGGGCTCACCTGTGCTTCCACTAAACGGAACCACCGGTCACCCTGAATCTCTCGCACTTCTGGACAGCGCCCGCTTTTACCTCTCAAGCGAGCAGCAGGTCACGCCTCCTGTGTGCACAGAGGAGGCCCTGGCACGGAGACCCCCAGGGCCTGAGCCCTCCGTTCACGTGGGGGCTCTGAAGGGCGGGGGTCCTCCTGGGGCCCGGACCCCGCTCCGGGCTTGCAGCGCCGTGCTCTGCTGCTTGTTCGTGATGACGGGGCCCCAGGACCAGCCCAAGCAGAGGGAAGCCCGGGGGCCCCGAAGCATCCATCCTCCTGGGGCGGGACCCCGGTGCCCCCGAGGGCCCAGCGGCCTTCAGGCCACGTGACGAGGGCGCCCCCGACGCAGATCAGGTGTCTGGGGTCAGGCCGGCCGGGCAGGCCCCACCCTGCCGTGCCCAGGCCAGGGTGCTCAGGACAGGCAGCCCCACAGGTAACCCCACGGACAGGCCAGGCTAGCGTCAGACGTCTAATCGCAGAACGGCCTGGAGACCTTGGGGCGGACCCCCACCGCCCCCAGCAGAGCTGGCCCGTCTGTCCGCTCCCCGTCACACGCACAGCCCACCTCGGTTCACAGGTGGGGCCCCCTCAGAAGCCCCCAGCGTGCCACCGCTGGGGCTGACCCCGCACGCTGACCCGCCCCCGGCCTCCACTCTTTTCACCTGCCCTGCAGCTGGTTTCCCCTCACCAATTTTGATGCCCCATGAGATGGAAACTGAACCCCAAACCAGTGAGCGTGAGTGGGGACCAGGGGCGCGTGGAACGCAGGGCTCCAGACTCCGGGCGGGAAGTCTGCACGCCGCTCAGTCTCCTGCTCCCTGGAGGAGACCGGGCGTCCCTGTCACGAGCACTGCAGGGCCTTCCGCAGAGCGTGGGGGCGGCCGGGACCAGGCGGGCGCAGAGCCTCGGTCAGAGCCCTGCCCGCCAAGGCCCCGAGGCTGCAGCTCCTCCGCCTCCGTGTTTGGGGGTCAGCACGAGTCTCGGGAAAGGCTCCCCGGCTCAGGGTCAGAGGCGCTCCCAAGGGTCAGCTGGCCCACGGTGGCCCCCTCCCGCCACCAAGCATGGGCGGCCTGCACAGGGGTGTGGGCGATGGGGGCGCCCAGCCCTCCCGGGGGCGCAGGGCACCTGCGGGACAGCGGCCCCACCTGCCGACCTCGCGGGGAGCCCGGCCGGCCACTCCCTAGGCTCCCCATACGGCCACGGCCCCCGCGGCGGGCTCTCCTCCAAGTCACCGGGGCTGGGACCAGGAGTTTTAGGTCCCACGACACTCAGGGTTAACGAGCGCCCCCGGCCCTCCGTGCTCTGCAGCCAGGATTGACGCTGGATCTGAAATCCAGGGCCTGGACACCAGTGCACGCCCCGAGGGGCACGGGCCGAGAAGGGGCACCCTGCGATCGGGCCGGAGAAGCAGCACCGCTCGCGCCCAGGCTCCGCTGCTCCCACAGCCAGTCGGGGGCTGAAACAGTAACTCGCCCTGCAACAAAGATAGAGTAAACCCTGAGAGGAGAGCAGCGGCCAAGAGCCCCCCACGGCCCCTCCAGCCGACACCGCCCCTGGCACAGCATCTCCCCCAACGTCCATCCTGGAGGGCCAGCCGGCCTTCCCACACGGGGCTCCGGCGGGAGACGGACGCTCCAGCCCACAGCTGGGAGCCGCGAGGGGTGCGGCAGGTGGATGGGCTCCAAGCCCCCCAGAGCCTCCGGAAGGGGGACGAGACCCCAGAGCCTCCGCAGGGGGGACAAGCCCCCCAGAGCCTCCGGAAGGGGGACGAGACCCCGGAGCCTCCGCAGGGGGGACAAGACCCCAGAGCCTCCGCAAGGGGGATGAGACCCCGGAGCCTCCACGGGTCTCCCTGACCCTCGCTCTTGGCCTGCGAGGCCCCCGTGCCATCTCAGGGAGGACGAGACGCTGAGACGCCATGTGCCAGGGGCCTGGCCGGGTGACCCCTGGGTTGGCAAATTTAGTCTCTGCCTCGTGCACCCAGCCCTTCTGCCCCGCCCCGAGCCGACCCCACCACCAACACAGCCCCCCTGCCAGAGCTACAGGCAGCGTCGTCCCAGCCCCGGACCAGGGTGCGAGGCGGGAGGCGGGCCTGGCACCCCGCCCCCACCTGGGGGTGCCCTTCACAGGCGTGCGCCTGGCACCTGGCTGGCCGCCCAGAGCCAGCGCCTGGTGGGCGGGGGAGCTCAGTGCGGAGAGGCGGGCAGGGCCTGCTCACGGCTCCTCCGAAGGGCCCTCGTGAAAGGACACTCACTCCCGGGGGCATCCCACCACCAGCACCCTGGTGTGACCAGGAACGAGCCGAAACCCACAGCGGGCGGCAGGGCCACGGGCAAGGCCCACCGGCCCAGCTGCGTCCCGTCACCACCCGCTAACCCACCCCCGCCACCTCCCACGCTGTCCCGCAGAGCCCAGGGACCAAGATGCTCCTGCAAAACACCTAGGGCGGGAGGGGCTCAGAGACGGACTCAGGAAGGCCCCGGGGCAGGAGGAACACGGCTGCCCGTCAACCAGGCCTGAGGCCACGGCCACCCCAACAGCTGGGCCGCAGACACCACCTGCTGAGGCGGGGCGGCTCTGGGCACCTCGGCTACCGAGAGGCGCCAACACCGAGGAGCAGCCGGACCCCGGGGTGCACAGAGACGCGTGGTCAGCACACGCGTGTGGGACGGGGCACAGCTGGGCCCTCCAGAACAGACTGTGTTCCAGGGACTTTCCTCCTGTCTGGACACAACCCCACGCCGGGTGGTGAGGACCGCTGGTGGACTCAGGGAGCCTGGCTCCCTGCCACCCCTCTGTCACGTGGGTGCCGCAGCCGCTCCGGCCGCTCCTTTCTCGGGGACCCGCGGCTGTGATCCCAGCCTAGGTGGGGCACAGAGCTGGCCCAGCCAGGGCCGAAGGCGGGAGGCGGGGACCCCAGCAGCCTCCGGGGACGGCTCCCGTTACTGGCTCAGGCTCCATCTGGCTGTGGTCAAGACCCTCTCAGAGAGAGGAGGAAACCCAAGAGCCACCTGGGGCTCCTCTCCTCTGATGCTGGCGCCACATGATCCCTCCCCAGAGACCGTCCCAGCCCGCGAGCCTCCCGAGAACCAGGCCTGACCCAAGGGCTGCCTCTGGGACAGGCTGGCTCCAGGGCAGGAGAGCAGGCAGGGTGAGAAGCCTCAGCAAGGTGGGGGGTCTCTGAGGGGCCTCCTGACCCCCTGGGGGACAGCCCACTCCAGGGGACACCTGAGAAATGGTATCCTGGGGGACAGCCTTACGCTAACCGAGTGCAGACCCCAGACAGGCTTGGCCGCAGAGCAGCTGCAGGCCAGGCAGAAGGGGACGGTTCTGGCTGCGAGGGGCAACCGCAGGCCCGCGGGCCCGTCCAGCTCCCCTCCCAGCACGCGGCCTGAGGACGACCTAAACCCAGGAAACTCGCGCAGGGTCACGGGCCCCACCCCAGCCGCACGAAGCTCAAAAACGGAACTTACACCTCCCCCAACTCTGTTCTCAAAAAGAAGGCACCCCAAAAAGAGGAAACTAAGGCAGCGGGGCCCCGCCTCTGNGACGGGGCACTCACTGGGGCTCCTGGCAGCAGGCTCCGGGCCCAGCACAGCACGGGCCGCCGTGGACGGCGGAGCGGCCATGGACGGGGGAGCCAGGGCGTCTCAGTCCTGGGCTGGTCCCACCACAGCACAGCTTATCTGCACAGACCAGGCCTGGCTCTCGGGGAGCGCCCGCTTTCTCATAAGAGAAACGTGTTAACCCTTCGTGCCCTGTTCTCTCTGCAGACAGCGCTGCCCCAGGCCCCCCGAGTGGGCAGCCCCTGGCGGCCGCCCGCCGCAGCCCGCAGGTCCCCAGGCCCAGCTGCCAGGCCCAGGCGCCATCCACTCCCGCCAGGCCCCAGACCTGGCCTGGCCTCCATCTCACGGGCCCCAGGGTGGGGGGTCTTCCCCCTTGAGCAGAAGGCAGTGGCTGCAGAGACCACGCTCACCGCCGGACAGCAGTCTCTGGCCTGAAGCCTCCCGCGTGTGCGGCTGGGGATGGAGACCCTGGGCGGCCGGCCAGCGGCACACGTCCACCCACAGCCTGTGCCTCCGATTCCCACCCTGAGCCCGACCACGGGCCCGGGAAAGGTGCCCCCGCCCGAGGCCACAATCCCCCCGCGCAGCAGTGCAGGCCGACCCAGGGGTCACCCTGCCAGGCACCAGGGCCTGCTGGGGTCGGCTCGAGACTACGGCGGCTGGGCAGAGCCCCGTCCCCACGGACAGGTTCTCCCGGAGTCAGGAAGCAGAGGGCAGCCCCCTCGCCCACGGTGTCCGGCCTGGCAGACACCACTGGCCAGCCTGGGCTGCCGTACAGCCCGGGCCGCCCTGAGCCCCAGCAGATCCAGACCCTGGGGGCCACGGCCCTGACAGGCCCACGGGCGCGTCACCGTGCCTGGCCGGCCCCCAGCGGCCCAGTGAGTCTCCTGCACCCCCTCCTCCAGGCAGAGCTGGCCAGCCCCGCCGCCTGCCTCCACGCGGGGGCCGTGGTGAGCTCAGTGACACAGTCGTGCCCGGCTCTGCCACCCTGTGGACCGGAGCCCGCCAGGCTCCTCTGTCCGTGGGATTCCCCAGGCAGGAATTCTGGCACGGGTTGCCATCTCTTCCTCCAGGGGATCTTCCCGACTCAGGAATCGAACCTGGGCCTCTTGTCTCTCCTGCACCGCAGGCTGGTCCTTTACCACTGAACTTCCCTGGGGCTCAGACAGTACAGAATCTGCCTCCAATGCAGGAGACCTGGGTTCAGTCCCTGCGTCGGGAAGATTCCCTGGAGGAGGGCATGGCAACCCACTCCAGGATTCTTGCCTGGAGAATCCTGTGGACAAAGGAGCCTGGCGGGTCGCAGTCCCTGGGATCACAGAGTCGGACTCAACACAGCAACTTCACTTTCTTTCCTATCTTTTCTTAACCGCTAGCGCCACCTGGGACACTCAAAACAGTAGACATTTAGAGCCAAGTACTTGAGTCCCCTCCAGACCCAGGGCGAGAAGGGGACCCCACTCTCCAAGAGGACTCGGGGCGCCATCAAGCAGCAGGCACCCGGGCCTGGAGCAGCAGTGGGTCCCTCCAGCCCAGCCGGCCGCCCCACCCAGGTGCCCGGTCTGGCACACCAGGCACAGCGGCCCCTCCACGCACACGCCCTGCCGGCCTTCGGAGCCCCTTCTTCCCTGATGGAGCCCGTGGAGCACACAGGCGCCCCTCTGCCTGGGGCTGCCAGGGACCCACACACCAGGCAGTGCTCCAGCCAGCGCCCCAGACACACACAGACAGACACAGACACACACAGACACAGACACACACAGACACACACAGACACGCACAGACACGCACGCACAGAACAGACACACACAGAGACACGCAGACACACACACACAGAGACACACACAGAACAGACACAGACACACACATAGACATGCAGACACACAGACACAGACACACACAGACACGCACAGACACACAGACACAGACACACATAGACACGTACAGACACACAAACACAGAACAGACACACAGAAAGACACACACACAGAGACACACACAGAACAGACACAGACACACACATGCAGACACACACACACACACAGAACAGACACAGACACGCACACACAGACACACACACAACAGACACACAAAGACACACAGACAGACACAGAGACAGACACACACAGACACAGACTAGCATACACACACACAGAGACATAGGCACACAGACACACACACACATAGGCATGCAGACACACACACACAGACACACACAGACACGCAGACACACAGACACAGATACACACAGACACGCACGGACACAGACACAGACATGCAGACACACACAGACACACACACACACACACACAGACACGCACGGACACAGACAGACGCACAGACACACACACACACAGACACGCAGACATGCACAGACACAGACACACACACACACAGACACACACAGACACAGAGACGCACAGACACGCACGGACACACACACAGACATGCAGACACGCAGACACACACACACACACACACACAGACACGCACGGACACAGAGAGACGCACAGACACACACACACACAGACACAGACACGCAGACATCCACAGACACAGACACACACAGACACAGACACAGAGACGCACAGACACACACAGACACGCACACACACACACACACACACACAGAAAGACACAGAAAGACACACACACAGAGACACACACATAACAGACACAGACACACACATAGACATGCAGACACACAGACAGACATGCACAGACACACACAGACATGCACAGACACGCAGACACACACAGACACAGACACACATAGACACGCAAAGACACACACACAGAACAGACACATACATAGACATGCAGACACACAGACACACACAGAACAGACACAGACACGCGCACACCCACACAGACACACATACAACAGACACGCAGACACACACACAGACACACACAGAGACAGACACACACAGACTCGCATACACACACACACAGACATAGGCACACAGACACACATACATACAGACACACACACACACAGATACACATACAGACATAGGGACGCAGACACACACACACAGACACACACACACACACAGACACACACACACAGAACACACACAGAACAGACACACACACAGACATGCAGACACACAGACAGACATGCACAGACACGCAGACACACACACACACACACAGAGAACAGACACAAAAAGACACAGAAAGACACACACGCAGACACACACAGAACAGACACGCAAAGACACACACACAGAGACAGACACACACAGACAGAGACTCGCATACACATACACACACAGACATAGGCACACAGACACACAGACACACACACACACAGATACACATACAGACATAGGTACGCAGACACACACACACACAGACACAGACACACACATTCACAGAGCATCAACCCCGACAGGCCCGGCGCCCCGCCGGCTCCAGGCCGCCTCTCCGTGGAATCCCCCGGCGGGCTCACCGTCCCGTGGCTTCAGGCCCGAGTCACTGCCCTGAGGTGCTGGTCTCAGGCCAGGCTCCCCTGCCCCCACGCGGGGCTGCATCCCAGGGAGCTGAGCTTCTGGAGGACAGGCTGCGGGTCTGTGTGACCGTGGACAGCCTGCCCACCTCTGCTCTACTCAGGCAGCCAGGCCCGGCACAGGACACACGTGCCCCCAACTCCGGAGGGAGCCACGCTCGCAGAGGGTGTGCCTGCGGGGCCAGCCGCTCCCGGCTGGAGGCCACTGCCCACCTAGGCGCGGAGGCAGGTGGGTGCTGGCTTCCCCTGGATGGAGCAGCTCCCAGGGCAGGGGGCCTGCAGCTCAGAGGCCCCCGGGCGGGACTGTCACACGGCCGGGGCACGAGCACCCACCAGATCGGCCCGCAGCCCCTGCTTTCTGTGGGCGGGGCCGTGGCTCCCTGCCAGCGCACCAGCGGCCCCTTGAGAGGCCACCCTGCCGCCCAGCGGCTCGTGAAGCTCCAATCTCCCCTTGCACCCTAAATCACGAGCTGGTTCCTACAGCCACCCTCGCCCAGGGCGACACAGAGACGCCCTGCTCACTGACGCCCTGGACCGCGACGGACCAGGGTGCACGCTCCACAACCGCCACTGAACGAACTGCAGCTGCTGGAAACTAGTGCCCAGCGGCCCCGGGCCAGCCCGGGCCCTTGGGGGCACTGCTGTCAGAGGCAGGCCCTCGGGAGGATCTCTCACACCCAGTCTCAGGCGGCCAGCACCGCTGCTGTCCACGGCTCAGACGCCCACCCAGCACAGTGTTGAGATCGGGGATCCGGGGGCGTTACAGAGGAAAAGACCCCAGGGCGGGGTCTAAAGCTCCTCACAGAACTCGAGGGCACGTGAGTGGAGAACGGCCTCGGATCCAGGCGCAGGCGTCTGAGCGGGGCCAGCACGGCCCATGGGGGATGGGCTCCCCCGGGAGGCAGCAGCTCCAGCCCTCCGGCCAGACACAGGCACCCCAGCACACATGACCCGGCCCCGGGGACCTCCACGCCGAGGTCCGCACACGCCTGCAAACACGCACACGCGCAGGTCTGCAGGGCTCGGCAGGGAAATTCAGAACGCTTCTCCCGGTTTTCAAGAAAAGGGCCCGTGGCCTGGAGGTGGCCCCCAAGCCTGGACGGGCACGGGGAGGCCAGGACGCAGGCCGCCTGCCCCCTGAGCATCCAGGCCTGGGCTGTCCTGCGCCTTTAAAGATGGAATCCAGCCCTCCCACCCACTCCATCCAGCATCACAGACTCCCTGAGCGAGGTCCAGAGCCCAGACCGCCCACAGATTCCCATGACGAGGGTGCCGGACACGGGCCGGGGTCAGCCCTTCCTGCTCAGCGTCCGCAGCCCTTCCTTCCTGGAGCCCGGCAACGGGGCAAGGCCGCACGCCTGACCCGCGGGACAAGACCCACAGGCTCGTCTCGGGCTCCTGCGGCTGCGCTCACGTCCTTCGCCTGGTCGGCCCGTGGGAGCAGCCCCTGGAGGGCCGCGGCCACACCAGGCAATGGGCAGCACAGGGCCTGCTCCCCGGACCCCTCAGTCCCTGCAGGACCGAGACGATGCCCCCAGGGCTTCTGGGGTCGTGTCAAGGAAGCCCCCAGGGGACCCTCATGGCTTGAGCCAGAGAACAGGAAATCACAAGAAAGGCCTCCTGAGAGGACGGCCAGGAAGGAAGGAGAAGAGA
>SJYH01007149.1:155226-171947 GCA_006408735.1 Sylvicapra grimmia
GTGTATAAGAGACAGCAGCAAGGCCTCTGCGCTGCTATGCTTGGTGGACAGCGGCCGCCGAGGCCCCTCTTCCTGCCAGTGGCCCTTGCAGCCAAGCCCTGCCTCCCACCCTCTTCCGTTCGAAAGCATCCTCAGGACCCCCAGTCAGGGGCAGGGAGAGGCGGCCTGGCCGCGAGATCTGAGCTGCGGCTCCCGCGCCTGAACCAGGGCCCCACACACAGCAGGCAGCCCACCCCCGCCGCATTTCTGAGACCAGCAGCATTTCCCACCCCGCACATCACCCGCCCTGCCTTTAGGCTGGGATGATCCCCAGGCTGAGGCTTGTGAAGTCCAGGCAGACACGCTCCGGGGAGAAGCCGGGCGCCATTCTCCGCGTGGTGGCCCCATGGTGCTGGGCACCTCGCTACCTCGGGCAGTCCGAGGCCCTCCTACCACCCTCGCCCACTTGCTCGTGTCCCCTGGCCCTGCCTGACCCGTTGGGACCTTCGGTGACCACTCCCAGCCTCTGGGGCCAGTGAAGTTGCCCCCAGGGTCAACCAGTTCGCTTCAGTTCAGTCTGTGAGTCGTGTCCACCTCTCTGTGACCCCACGGACTGCAGCGTGCCGGGCCTCCCTGTCCATCACCGGCTCCTGAACGTGTGGGGCCCCTCGAGGACTGCAAGCTGCAGTGGGGCCGCTCCCTCGCGGGGGCTTCTCTCGATTCGAGGGCCTTCAAGGAGGGCACCAGCCCCAGCCCCACAGGAGCAGGGTTGGGGGGGGATCCCCGCCGCTCGCGGGCCGCACGCTGCAGTCAGGTCTGCTCCGGGCGGCGGGTCCCAACAGGCCCCGTTTCCGCGGGCTCCTCAGTCACCCCTTGGGCCACGACAGGACACAGCCACCCCCTCCGCGGGGGCCCAGGGCCATTTGGCGGGTCTCCTCCTCCTGGGGTAAGCGGATGGCGGGGGGTCCCCGGAGACAGAACCCGGCTCTGGTGACGGAAGAGGAGCCATCTGGGGCCTGAGCTACTTTGTCATTGAAGCCTGAAGGCAGGCTTGCCCTGGGGTGGGTCTCAGTGATCAGTGATCTTCAGGGAAGGCAGAGAACAGAGACAAAGGGAAGAAACATAAAGCTCAGTATAAAGCATAAAATATAAAATAAAAGCTCAGTATAAAGCATAAAATATAAAATATAAAGCTCAGTATAAAGCATAAAATATAAAATATAAAGCTCAGTATAAAGCATAAAATATAAANATAAAGCTAAGTATAAAGCATAAAATATAAAATATAAAGCTGAGTATAAGGCATAAAATATAAAATATAAAGCTGAGTATAAGGCATAAAATATAAAATATAAAGCTCAGTATAAGGCATAAAATATAAAATATAAAGCTGAGTATAAAGCATAAAATATAAAGCTCAGTATAAGGCATAAAATATAAAATATAAAGCTCAGTGTAAGGCATAAAATATAAAGCTGAGTATAAAGCATAAAATATAAAATATAAAGCTCAGTATAAAGCATAAAATATAAACTATAAAGCTCAGTGTAAGGCAGTCTGAGCCCCTCCCGAGGGCCCACCCCGGGGCCGGGGAGGATGGTGCTGAGCGGGGTGACTGCCGTCAGCTCAGGCCTGCGGGCTGTGGACTCTGCCCCGGCCCAGGCTCAGTGCTCTGCTCAGGCCCCTTCATGAATGTGCCTGTGCCCTTAGTTTAAAGCACCCCCAGTCTCGTTGTTTGGGGGAGACCCCAGGGTCCTCCTCACTTGCTGTAACACTATATCCTTCCTCCCCCGCCCTGTGACTTTTGGCTCACACCCACCAAGAGGTTCCAGATATTCAAGCTGGATTTAGAAAAGGCAGGGGAACCGGAGATCAAATTGCCAACATCCGTTGGATCATAGAAAAAGCAAGAGAGTTCCAGAAAAAAACATCTACTTCTGTTTTATTGACTATGCCAAAGCCTTTGACTGTGTGGATCACACCAAACTGTGGAAAATTCTTCAAGAGATGGGAATACCAGACAACCTTACCTGTCTCCTGAGAAATCTGTATGCAGATCAATCATCAACAGTTAGAACTGGACATAGAACAACAGACTGGTTCCAAATAGGGAGTACATCAAGTCTGAATATTGTAACCCTGCTTACTTAGCTTATATGCAGAGTACATCATGTGAAATGCTGGGCTGTACCAGTAACCTCAGATATGCAGATGACGCCACCCTTATGGCAGAAAGTGAAGAAGAACTAAAGAGCCTCTTGATCAAAGTGAAAGAGAAGAGTGAAAAAGCTGGCTTAAAACTCAACATTCAGAAAACAAAGATCATGGCATCCGGTCCCATCACTCCATGGAAAATAGATGGGGAAACAATGGAAACAGTGACAGACTTTATTTTGGGGGGCTCCAAAATTTGGAAAACTCAGCAGTGGCCACAGGGCTGGAAAAGGTCAGTTTTCATTCCAATCCCAAAGAAAGGCAATGCCAAAGAATGCTCAANTGGCAAGAGCCTCATGGCTACATCCATCTGTAGGTAGATGCATGCTTTCTGGTTTTGACTTCTAAGGTTATTTATTTATTTATTACTCTTTTTGCTGTGTAAGTGGAACATAACCTCATAGACTATCTAGTGGACGTGGAGGAGAGGCAGATAATACAGTGCTGCTTAGAATCCCAGGCATCATGCTGTAATCTAACCTGAACATAAGAGGAACCTTGGAGATAGGAAGTTTCGCTGAATGTGATTTTTCCTAAGGGTTAAATGAGTTTTAATGTAAGTAGAGTCCTATGCACATTTCATACATAAAACGTGCAGGTTCCATTCAGTTGCCCAACTGTGACCAGGTTGAAGCCATTGTCCGTAGGGTGTGATCTAAGTAGGTTCTGGATGTATCTGGGTGAATCCCCAGTCTGCATGCAAGGCGAGGGGTGGGAGGGTGGCAGTGCATATACCAGGTGGCTCCCACCCCTGTTTAAGTCCAAATGCCCCATTTCCTATCTAGGAAAGCACAGATTACCTTAGTCAATGGATTAATTCCAAAGCCTTCTGCCTCCTGAGTCAGTATTCTCTGCCATGCACTTTGAAACCTGTATAGACTAGCACTTAGAGGTGGCTCGCTCTCCGTTGACCTGGCCTTGAGTCACCTGCCAGTGTCACATCATCCGATCATCTGGGCTGAGAGGGGAGGAGGGTCCTGGAAGCAGGGAGTCCACATTAATAGCCACCGAGAGGAAGAGGAGGGTGAGTAACAATACCTGTAGATACGCTTTACCATTGGTCTGTGTCTGAGAAACAGACAAAGCGGAAGCTTCGCTGTTTGGACACTGGTATTCCAGTTGCAGCGTCATTTATGTCTAGACGCACAGGACAGCTGTGCAGCCCTCCATGATGTCTTTCGTTTAGGCTTAAATGAGTTAATACAGAAAATGCCACAGAAGCTTCCTGTGGAAATGCTGGTGTGTAGCATGTGCTGCCTGCGTTTGGCTGTTACAGTCACTAGCTTAATAACAGGTCGTGAACACCAAGCCTTTGCTGAAGGACCCACATGTGGCTCAAAAAACTCCCACCTTTCCATGATAATAAAAATTCATTCTGATGTTTAATTTGTCCGAAGGAAAGGAAGAAATCCCCAGCATTTCTATAATGTTCATTTTGACTTAATCCTCTGTGTTAAGCTATTCCTGTACTCAGCTAGCTCTTGCTAATATCAAATGATGGTTAATATTCAATAAAACCTACTGTGCTGTAAAGGAATTGAATGAAAACCCCTGGTCACACAGTATTTTGAGAGGGACCCTCCAGGACTTCCCTTGTGGTCCAGTGGTTAAGACTTCGCCTTCCAATGCAGGGGCTGCAGGTTCAATCCCTGGTTGGGTAGCTAAGATCCCATATGCCTCATGGCCAAAAAAACAGGACATAAACAACAGAAGCAGTGTTACAGCAATTCAATAAAGGCTTTAAAAAATGGTCCACAGCAAAAAAAAAAAAAAAAAAAAACTTTCAAACATTGTCTTAAAATGAGAATCTCCACAAGAGAAGAATGGATGGCTCCCAAGCAGCTTCACAGAATGGCACCACGACGCATTTTCTGCACCTCCACTCACCTCTCCAAGCCTCAGAAACCCTACAGAGACTGGGGAACACAACAGAAGAAGCTTATGTAGGGGCCCGGAATTTTGTTAACAGAGGAAAACTGCCCCTGAAGACTAAAAGACTTGCCTTGGCATACACAGCACATGTTTTCTCAGTGAACACCTCTGTATGGGAAGCATGTCTATCCTCACTTGATGAGTGTGGAATTAAGGAATGAATCAGGAAATGTTTCTTGGCTAAGATACTCTTTCAGGGCAGTACTGATGATCCTATCTGCAGGGCAGCAAAGGAGACACAGACATAAACGACAAATTTTTGGACACAGTAGGGGAAGGAGAGGGTGGGATGATTTGAGAGAATAGCATTGGAACATACACATTGCCATATGTAAAACAGACAGCCAGTGGGAGTCTGCCGTGAGATGCAGGGAACTCAAAGCTGGTGCTCTGTGACAACCTTAGGGGAGTGGGATGGGGAGGGAGAGGGGCTTGAAGAGGGAGGAGACGTACATATATCTGTGGCATTTCATATTGCTGTGTGGCAGAAACCATCTCAGTATTATAAAGTAATTATCCTACAATTAAGAATATTTTTTAAAAATATATTCTTTCAGTCCACCAGTTGATGTTTATTTGGTGACTAGTGTGTGGCCAACACTGGAGAAACAAGAGGATTAAGACAGCCCTTGCCTCAGAGGCACTAAGGATCCAGCTGGTAAGAGACTCAGGTAGTTGGATATTGCAGTACATCCTAGTAAGTACAGTGATGTGTGTTTTCAGTCAATCAGCAAACAATCATAGTGTGCCCGTGGTGCACCGGTGAGAGGGGATACTAATGAAGACAGACAAGATTCCTGTCCTCTTGGAGTTAATCTTCCATTAAAGGAGGTGGCAAACCAATCAATTAATAATAATCAAAATAATTATATTGTGACCGTGGTATGAAGGAAATGAATGTGGTTAAAGAGAGAGAATGCGGGCAAAAAAGTCTCTTAGGAACTCACATTTGAAGTAGATCAGAGTGATGTGTCATTCAGGGCTCAGTGTTCTTGGAATGCAACAAACACAAAGTGTTAGAAGATATTTATATTACTAATAATCCAGCAGTACAGTAAATAGGTTTTTTAAGGCGTGGCATGAGCATGGGCTCAATGTATCTGGACTCCATTTCCCTCCATCTTTGAGTTCTGCTTTGCCTGCTGGTTTCTTTCCCAGGCAAGCTCTCTTCTCAGATGCCACCATGGCCAGCAGCAGATCTAGGCTCCTAATTCAACTCAAAAGAAAGGGCTCTTCTTCCCAATAGCTTGAGGTAAGATCTTGGGTCTTTCTGTGGTTGGCACAGGTCGGCCACAGGCTCATGTACGAACCAGTGTCTGCACCCAGAGTAAAGGGAGAAGGTTGAGACTGAGTGGTTTTGAAACCAAAGTTATTGAAGTCCTCTGTGTCCTTTCCCTAACCTGTACAACAGGGATGGTACAAGTGCCGACCTTACAGAGACCTGGAGAAAAGCATTCTGAACAAAGGGAATAGAAGTACGGACCTCGGAAATGGGCAGAGGCCTAGTTTGTTTGCCCATGTGCTGGAGATTGGGAACATGGAGGGTCATGGCAGAAGGCAGGGAGGTGGCCCCAGCTGTGCCGTGAAGCCTTGGAAGGGCTGCAGTGGCATCGTGTTTATTTCCTCTTCCTGCACTCACAGACATTATCAAGGTGCCCACAGAACTCCCAGCTGGGTCCCACAGACGCCCACTGCCTGCGTCTGCCCCACTGTTGGAGTTGCTGAAGGACACCACTGCTCTTCTGGTGCACAGGGTCTCTCTCCGGCTTTGTTCATACCTTTGGCTGGCTTCTAATCAAATCTTGCTGGCCTGAGTTGTGCTGGTGTTTCTTGGGGAGACTTTCTGAGTTCCTGCTTTGGTTCATTTGTGTCGACGTGATCATTTTACACACAGAGGTCAACCTTTCTGCCTTTAAGTTTTGGGGTCATACCTCATTCTTACACCGACTCTCATCTCTCTCCAGCCAACTCTGTATTGACTGGACATGAAATTTAAAATGGGTTGTATAATGTGGACAGAAGCAATAATTTGTGATTATATAGAATTATCATCTAGCTGTCCATGTTAAGGGAGCTATTAAATAATTACTGTTTAGCTTTTGAGAGCCAGATTCTAGTTAATGAATTTTTTTTTTTTTTTGATTTGTGTTGGACTGTACTTGATTTATAGTGCTGTCTTTGTTTCAGGTGTATAGCAAGGTAAATCAGTTACACATATGCATATCAAGATCGTGAATTTTAATAGTAATGTTTTCTTAGGAATTTTTGGTGGATTACATGCATTTAATAGAAATAATTTCTTGGGACTTCTATTGCAGGGTCAGAGGTTCGATCACTGGTCAGGGAACTAAGGTCCTACATGCTATGCCATGTGGTACGGTCAAAAAATAGAAAACAACAACAAAATAAAAAAATGCTTGTCACTTCCCTCCTTGTATCTATAAATAGGTTTGTGTATTATCAACACATAGACACCTATGCAGCCTCAACATAATGTTATCTCGAAATAATTCTTTTCATAAAAAATATTCTCCAGTACTCCAGGTCTGGAGTCTATTAAGGAAGTAGCTTGCTTAGAAAACTTACAAGAATGCTCTTCTTCCTGTTTTCCTTTGTTTTTTAGTTTATTCTGGAAATTGCAACATTTAGCACTTTGCAGTTTAATTTAAAAGGATTACCTATTCTCTTAAATGCTTAAGCAGGGAAGCAAGTTGCAGTTATTGATTTTTCTCTGCATGTATTCTGTGAAAGCTGTATTTGCGCCTTCCCCAGGGAGCCTTACCCCCCAAACTGCATGCTTGCTGGTGACAGCTCAGACCTCTGATACATAACCAAAGACCCTGCCTAATATCCTTGCAACTGCTTGGGGAATTTTTATTAAGTAAAAGCATCATTAGAGTAGACAGGATGATGAAGTTTAATGAGCATCTTTTGTGCATGAGATTGTTAGTTTTGTTCTGCCAGAATCCTCATTTCTCTCCTCCAATGGGGCAGATAGTCTAGAATGTATGGGGTATTTTTAAAATCTGCCTTACATTTTGTATTTTTTTGTTAGTTTAATATCTGTCCTAAGCCAGCTACAGATTCTTCTTGGCTATTTATACAGATGCTGTTTGCACACATGTATGTTGATAATTTCTTTTTACACTGTATCTTGAGGGCAGAGAGCAGTGAGGGTTATAATAGAGAATGTAAAAGACACCTCCTGGTGCTAGTGAATTTCATGGAACCAGCTCTTGGAGGTTTGATCTCAAAAAATCATTGCCTTTTGAATTAATGAGACTTCTCATGGGAATATGGTAACTGTTCCCTTTTTTTCTTTAAGACTCAGCAATTTAAGTGCTAAGATTTTGTCACCAATTCCTCAGAAGCTGCTAGATAGGATAAATAAAGATATGGCAAATGCTTATTAATAATCTGGGCTTCACACTTTGTCCACAGATTTATTTGCAGAGATTTTAAATTTAGCATCCTACCATAAGATTACAGATTAGACACAAAATGATTTCTCTCCATTATTGTCACTGGCCATATACTGAGATTTTTCAAATTGGTTCTTTTCTTGGTCTGTATAAGGACTTTCCATGGAAACACCCAAAACAACAGGAGGGAGGCATATGACAGGAGCAAATGACTTAAGCTCAGCATATTGTACCTCTCATATACCTGGCATTCTGAAACATAATATTTACATAGCACACAATGTGCTTCCAGCAGTGCCTTGCGTATGTAGAATACAAAAGAAGTGAAGCCTGCTGTCCCCACCCTTGAGAAAATGGTAGGCTGATGAAGAGGACAAAACTGAGAAATCCAGAAAGATGGAGGTGGTGATGGTTGGTGGTTTAGTTGCTAAGTCTTGTCCAACTCTTGCAACCCCACTGACTGCGGTCCACCAGGCTCCTTTGTCCATGAGATTTCCCAGGCAAGAATACTGGAGTGGGTTGCCGTTCCCTTCTTCAGGGACTCTTTCTGACCCAGGGATCAAACCCATGTCTCTTGCATTGCAGACAGAGTCTTTACACTGAGCCACCAGCAAAGCCCATATACTTAATGCCTAGAGAATTTGAACTTTGGGGTCATTACCTGGCGGTGATCTGAACCTTTTTCTAATCCTAAGTTTCCTCATTTGGAAAACGAAAATAATGAAAGCCCCTCCTTTCTTGGATAGTTGTGGTCGTGAATGCTGACTGCATGGTGACCGTATTTACCATGTGTCCTGATCAAGGCACTCTACTAGTACCTGGAAATAACAGCCAAGAGCAGAAATTACTTTGTCTATTCTGAAGGACTTAATGATGAAATCTCAATAACACCACAGTATTTTGTGAAGGCAGAAATTGAACAGGGGNGTGTGCTGACAGTGATCCAGTGGAGAAGGGGAAACTGATGATGCAGGACAGAGGAAGAGCAATGAATTATTGGAACAATTCCCAGGAGTAGGTGAGAGACAATGGACCAGTACACAAAGAGAAGAGCTGGCCTGAGTCAGCACGGCAGCGCGTCCAGGGAACAGGAGCGAAAGAGGCGTGTGTGGACCACAGGCGGGTACTCGGTGGATGGACTGGAAGAGATGTGTGGTCTCTTCTGAGTTCTTCATTTTTTTCTCAGATAAGTAGAAATGAGAAGGAGGATAGAGAAGAGGTATTGGGAGTTTGATTAAAAAGCACAGATTTGCAGTCTTAATAGTTGTGCTGGGAGAGTAGGCAGAGGGCAAGGACTGAAGAAATGTACAGAATTGCCAGGCAGCATCAAAATCCCATTGGGAATGATTGCTTGTGAGTCTGGAAACAACTCAAGCAAAAGAGCTTTGTGCATTTTCTGACAACATGAAGCCACTGCACAGGCAGGTGTATGCACAAAGTAAGCAATGAGCTGTACTTAGCCAACATTTCATGAGGGTTAATTGAGATTTAATGTGTAAATAATGCATGTATCAGGTAATTTCACACTTAATGATTTCTTTTTCCTTCAATTTCATTCTCTAGGAAATACAAAAGGGCAACAACAAAAAAGGAAATATTCGACATAACAAAAACATAAAATATTTAGGAATGCATTTAGAAAAAGATGTGCATAAAAACAGAATAATTTTGTTGAGGGATACAAAAGAAGACACAAATACTGTGATATCAATACTTTCCAAGTTAATTCATGAATTTAAAGCTAAACCAATAGAAATTCAACCAGGGCATTTTAGAACTCTAGAAAATTCTAGAGTTAATTTGGGAAAATAAACATGTAAGGATATGATAAAATATATAGCTAGCTTTGTTGAGACTTTTCATGAGGACTTACTGTATATTGGTGAAGATAATAGCCTCTAAAAGCCCAGGTAAATTCTGGATCCCAAATCGCTCACTACTGAGCCTCTCTATAGCTTCAACTGCCTCATCTATAAACAGGTGTTTTATTTGTACCATCTATTAGAGTTGTAAAGACCTTAGAATAATGCATGGCTCATAGTAACAATGATAAGTAACATTGACTGGGTGTTTATTATGCATGAGGCATTGTTCTAATTACTTTATATTTATTTATTTTTCTTCATAGCAACACTTCAAGGAGTACAAGCACCCAGAGGTTAAAGGAATCTGCCTAAGTCCACAAGGCTAGTCAGTATACCTAAAGACTGAATACTTACCCATGACACTGGACTGTATCAAATAATAACATGAGAAAGAAAAACAAAAAAAAAAGAAGAAACTCATCTTAATATTGTAAGATAACAGACATTAAAACAATACAGCATCGCTACCAAAGATCTGTATGACCATATAGAAAATCTGTATGGAAATCTGCATAGAAAATCTGTATAGCAAATCCAGAAATATCCTTAATCATACATAGAAATTATATAATTTACATCAGATGAAGCCAATTTTTATAAAACATTTATCTAAATTCATTCAGCAAAATAACACTCAGTTCAGTTCAGTTCAGTCGCTCAGTCGTGTCCGACTCTTTGCGACCCCATGAATCGCAGCACGCCAGGCCTCTCTGTTCATTACCATCTCTCGGAGTTCACTCAGACTCACATCCANAAGCTGAAACTCCAGTACTTTGGCCACCTCATGCGAAGAGTTGACTCATTGGAAAAGACTCTGATGCTGGGAGGGATTGGGGGCAGGAGGAGAAGGGGACGACCGAGGATGAGATGGCTGGATGGCATCACTGACTCGATGGATGTGAGTCTGAGTGAACTCCGAGAGATGGTAATGAACAGAGAGGCCTGGCGTGCTGCGATTCATGGGGTCGCAAAGAGTCGGACACGACTGAGCGACTGAACTGAACTGAACTGAACTAAAGAGGCTGAATTTGGTTAGCCCAAGGACTGGCCTATCTTTTTGAATGTTTAATATATAGACTTAACAGAATCAGTCTTCTAGGGCTGCCTTCATAAAAGGCTCCCACAAACTGGGTAGCTTCGATGACTGAAATTTATTGTCTCATGGTTTAGAGGACAGATGTTCAAGCTCAAGGTGTCACCAGGATAGTCCCTTTCTGAGAGCTGGGAGGGAAGGACTGCTCTTGGCCCCTCTCCTTGGCTTGTAGACAGCAGTCTTCTCTCTGTCTCTTCCTTTCACCTTCCCTCTATGCACACCTGTGTTCAGGTTTCCCCTCTTCTGAAAACACCAGTCATATTGGACTAAGGTCCTTCCTAATGACCTTCTTTTAATGTAACAACCTCTATAAAAATCTTATCGCCATATAAGATTACATTCTCAGGTACTGAGGGTTGCAACTCCAACACATCTTTTTTTTTTTTTAGAGTAACATAAATCATCACATAACACTTAATATTTTTTTTTTATTTTTACTTTATTTTATTTTACAATACCATATTGGTTTTGCCATACACTGACATGAATCCACCATGGGTGTATATGAGATCTCAATCATGAATCCCCCTCCCACATCCCACCCTATNTATCTTTTTTTTTTTTAGAGTAACATAATTCATCACATAACACTTAATATTTGAGTATAAATCACAATAGTAGCCACAGACCCTTAAAAATCATCATCCTGTTGGCCTCACTGATGTTTCCCTTAAGTAGGTCCATGTCAACTAACCCTGTGCTTCTAATCTTTTTCGAGGATTAGTTAAGGTGTATTGAAAACCTCAGCACAAAACATTCGTCTGGAGGATGTCAGAGTCCCTCACTCATTTTGCATGAAGACAAAACACATTTCTTGGGCCTGGTCCAATATTTCTGGCAGTCTATAGAAACAACCTTGGTGTTTTAAGAATTCCATAGCATGAAACAAGTTCAGCAATCAAACATACAACACACTCCTTCACAACAACATGGAAATCACTGTGGGGAAACGAGCACTTTACACGCAAGGCAGAAGGAAATGGGTTAGAGGGACAAAGACTGGGTGTGGGAAAGAATGAGTGGAAATCTGAAGGGGAGGTGAAATCTCCATCCCATAGTCACAAGATGCCTGGTCACAGGGCAGGAGGCTCTTTTGTCACACCCCTAATCCTAAACACCACCACTCCTCACCCACACTTAGTGGATTACCAACTGGGACTTGCAAAGCCTTCCCAAGACGTTCACAGAGACTCATCTCTTTATCACCCCCTATAGAAATGGGGGCTCATCTGCTCCCTCTACCGTTTTGTTTTATTTTGTTTATCAGCAAGCACTCACATGACTCCCATTGTTATCTCCAAAATATATCTTGAAACCATCCATTTCTCTGCATCTTCACCGTTGTCATGTTTACCTAAACCACTATAAACTCTTGCCTAGGCACTCTATGTCCTCCTGCGTCTGGCTTCACTATAGCCCCAGGCTAATTTTTTTACCCAGGAAGCAGCCTCTCAGTTGCTCCACTGAGCTTTTAGATAAGAGCCATTGTACTTCTCAGCTCTGTTCCGCCTGGCCCTGTCTTCCTTCATTTCCTTCCACTCTCTCTTGCTTACAATATCCAGCCTCTCTGGCCTCCTTTTAGTTTCCCTGAATATTCCAGATACTTTCTGTCTTCAGGGTCAAAATACATTCTTTTCCCTCTTTTTGAAAAACTTAGCTGATATTCAGCCAGCATACTCTCATACACTTGCATTGGTCATGAAAACAGGGAAATACCTCGCTACCTCTTTGGGAAGTGATAGTACCCCATGTCCCTACCCACTCCCATATTCATCCATCCTGCCCCTTTCCTGGAATGTCCTAGATCTCCACACTCCTAAAGATGTAATGCCTGACTCTATGTGAGGCCTGTAAACCCTACATTGGTCAGGATTCAACCAGAGAAACAAAGCCAGCAGGAGATGTATAATAAGGGATTTGTAGCAAGGATCTGTGTTATGCACTGTGGGGTCTGGCAAGATAAGCCACAAATCTGTAGGGCAGGAAGGGCAGACTAGAGGGGTCAGAATGAACTGAAGCTGCAGTCTATAGCAGAACTTTTATTTTGAGAAGCTTCAGTTCTGTACTTAAGGCCTTTTGACTGATTGAATCAAACTCAACTAAGATTGTATAGGATATCTCCTTTACTCAAAATCAGCTGATCATGAATGTTAATTACCTCTGCAAAACACCTTCACAGCAACACCTGATAGTGTTTGCATAACTGGGGACTATGTTATAGTCAGACTAGCTACACTGNTTGACAGACATGAGTCTGAGCCAGCTCCAGGAGTTGGTGATGGACAGGGAGGCCTGGTGTGCTGCAGTTCATGGGGTTGCAGAGTCAGACACGACTGAGCAACTGAACTGGACTGAGCACCAAGAGGCGCCCCCGGTTTTGGGGTGACACTGGGACCACCCTGGGAAGCCCTCGGGAAGGTGGGTCCAGGGAGGCTGTGCGGGCTCCTGGGCAGCAGGGCGGGTGCTCGGGAGGGGGTGGGGTCTGGGCTGGCCCTGCTGCCCCTGGACCCCTCCAGCCCCGTACTTGCAGTCGGAGGTGCCCCCGTGCCCAGCCACACCTCCCAAGCAGCGCGCACATGAGGCCTCCTGGAGCGCGGCCGTGACGGTGCCGCCCAGGGGGAGGCCCTGGCGGGTCCAGCGAGGCGGCGGCGGGCACCCAGCCTCCTCTGCATCCTGCCCCCCAGGGCTAGGGTGCACCTCAGACAAACCCGCCCGGCCCCACGGGCGCCCTTGAGAGCGGGGTCCTGTGGGTGCTGAGACCTGTAGCCACGGGCGGGTGGCCTGACTCAGAAACGTCCGCTCGGCTCTGGGGCTGGAGGCTCGTGTGGGGCCGGGGCTCAGGGGAGCGTGCGTCCTGCCTCGACCAGCGTCTGAGGCTGCAGGCGGTCAGCCTCTGCCCCCATCTTCCGTGTGCCTGTCTCCTCCCGTCCTTGTCTCTCCAGGATACTCGTCTAGGAGCCAGTGCCCTCAGCGAAGCCAGGACGACCTCGTCATCTCCAGACCCTGAATCACGTCTGCAGAGAGCCTTTTTCCAGGAAGGTACCAGGGGTCAGGGCACGGATGTGTCTTTAGGGATCACCATTCAGCCCACAAGCGGCATCAAACCTGGGCCCCACCCCCCGACCACGTGCCTGTAACAGGGGCTGCGGGCCACACACGCAGGGCGGGCAGTGCAGGACGCGGTGCCCGGAGCCCCCAGCCCCACCAAGGGCGCACGGGCCAAGGAGACTGCACGCCGAGGCCCGGCCCGCCCCGCAGACGAGGCTGCTGCGCGAGGCGGTCTGCCTCCCAGACGGGCCACGTGACCCTGCCGGACGCCTGGGCAGCCAGGCCCCACCTCTGCGACCCTACTTCAGGCCTGCGTATCTTACGAACGTCCGTGAGCCCCCACCCCGCCGTCCTAGCCCCCCACACTCTGATGCCTCACAGCCTGCCCTAAAACAGCATGTCCAGGGGCCCCTGGGTACGCACTCCAGGCCTCCAGACGCTGCACCGTGGCCAGGAATGTCCTCGCCTCGGTGCATCGAGGCCGGTGGGCACAGACTCCCCTCCCCAGCCAGGCTGGTTCAGGCTGAGGGCCTCACGGCTCCCCTGCAGTGTTCAGCAGCCCCCCGAGACCCAAGGGGCCCCCACACCTGTCAGACTGGGAAGCCCTGCAGGGCCGCGAGGCCCAGGCCGTGTTCACAGGTCAGGACTCCAAGGAGGGTATGCGGTGGAGCAGGATCTGGGGGCCTGGGGACCCCTCCCTGCAGGAGGCCAACGGAGGGCCCTTGTCCACGGGAGGGCGGGGTCTCTCCTCGTGCAGGCTGCGGGGCAGGACCCAGGCCCCGAGGACCCTGCAGCCCCCGACCTGCACGGGCTCGGATGGGTCCCTCCTGAGGAAGGTGGCCCTGGCGTTGGCCAGCTCCACCCAGCCCTGGGGTCCTCCTGACCACCGTCTGGATAGCGGCCACATCTGTGGGTGGTCGCCCTCAACTCACTAACAGCCCTGGGCGGGTGGGCACAGGCGTTTGGGCTGGAGGTGGGTGGCTGGCATTACCTGCAGGCTCCACACCCCGCCCCGCACCCCCGGGAGGCGTCCTTCTGTAAACAGGGGACGCGGGCCCGTGTGCCCGGCCCAGTCTTGCTCAGCGTCGCAGCGCCGCCTGCCCTGCTCGCGAATCCAGGGGGACGGGAGTGCTCGCGTCTCCAGGCAACGAGGACAGGAGCCGGCCCTGGGGAGGGCTCAGGTGGCGGGGGAGAGGGGGCAGGAGCCCTGGGGCAGGTGAGGCGGTTCCCGGACACCCGGCCGCGGGGCCCCGCTCCCCGTGGCCGCCAGAGAGCCCCGTGGGGAAGCGGGGGAGCCACCTGGGGGCTGAGGGCAGCACAGAGCCGGGGCACCGGGCAGGGTCCGCGGGGAGGTCGCCCCTCTGTGTCTGTGTCCCGAGCTCCCCTTCTCATAGGACAGTCGGGACGAAGGCCGCCCTAGTGACCACGTCCACCTTAACCGCCTGTTTAAGGCCCGTCTCCAAACGCAGTCGCGTTCTAAGGTCCTGGGGCTCAGGACCCAGGCGGAGGAACGCTGGGGGCGCCAGCCAGGCCGGCCCGCTCGCCGGTCACCGCAGAGTCCTGGGGCGCCGCCCCACCGCCCGCCCCACCGCCCGGCGTCCCACAGGCCCTGCCTGGCCCCTGCCCCGCGGCATGCCCTGCGCCCGGGCCGTTCGGCTCAGCAGCCGCGGAGCACGCAGTTAAGCGTCTCGTTAAACTAATTAGACATTTGAAAACTAAATCCTGTTCCTGGGTTGCACTGGCCACGTTTCACGGGGTCAGCGGGCACCTTCTCCACCCCCTTCTCTGTGCGCACCTTCCTCTTTCTTTATCTTCCTGTTTCTCCATCTCTCTCTGTCCCCCAACCCCGGGCTGAAGTTACCGCCCAGGGTGCCAGGCAGTGAGCTGCCCACTGACCCACCCCCACGAGCCCCGTCCCTCCACAGCCCACACTCTGCCCTTTGGATGCATGTGGAGCTCAGTGCAGACAAACCGGCTGAACGTCGAGAGAGCAGAATGGACTTCACCCGCCCGTTCCCCCCGCGGGGTGGCCGCCAGGTCCTGGGCACTTGCTTGCGAGGCCAACAAGGGCCGAGGAGGCTGCGGCCTGTGCCGGCTCCCCTGAGGCCTAGGGGTGTGACCCGCCTGTGCAGGGGCAGGGCTGGGGAGCCTCCAGTCCCCGAGAAGTCCCCCTGGAAGGGGGCGGCCCACACAGCCCGGGAGGTGAGCCCACGGGACGCAGGAACGTCCCAAGCACCCCCTCAAAGGAAGCGAGAGAAGCCCTGAGCGGTGCTGCGTGTGAACCTCCCCGACTCGTGGCCTCTTCTACCCCAGGGCTCCCTGCTCCCTGAGCGCAGGGGAGGGAGTCAGGGAGGCTGGCACCACACCCTGCCTCCCCTGAGGCTGCCAGAAAGCACCCGCCAGCCCCACAGACAGCAGGAAAGAGGGCGGCGGGACGGCGGGAGGGGAAGGCTGCCCGGCTCTAAGCCCACCACAGAGCCCTTGCTGCCACACACGTGCACACACAGACGCGTGCACAGAGACACACACGCACACACGTGCCCACAGACACATGTGCACACACAGACGCGTGCACAGAGACACATGCACACACGTGCCCACAGACACACACAGACTGTCCACACAGACACACGTGCACACACAGACGCGTGCACAGAGACACACATGCACACACGTGCCCACAGACACACACAGAGACTGTCCACACAGACACACGCGCACACACAGACACGTGCACAGAGACACATGCACACACGTGCCCACAGACACACACAGAGACTGTCCACACAGACACACGTGCAATCACAGACACGTGCACAGAGACACACACGCACACACAGGCATACACGCACACACGTGCCCACAGACACACACAGAGACTGTCCACACAGACAGACGTGCACACACATAGGCACACTCCCTGCCCGTGGCCAAGACACAGCACAGAAGTCAGCGCCGGGCCCTGCCTGCCTGCCGGTCCCGCCTCGAGCGCCTGCACCCAGGCCCCTCTAGGGCACGAGGCTCAGCCCACCCCCCAGCTCTGACCTGGGAGGCCTGCTGCATCCAGGGCGGAAGTGCAGGCGGCTCCCACCCCACTCTGAGCAGAGGACAGACACAGCAGAGGCTGCGAGGAAGGGCGAAGAAGCCGGGAGGCCAGGAGCACCCAGA
>SJYH01007149.1:180223-191496 GCA_006408735.1 Sylvicapra grimmia
AGCTCAATATTGTTGAACAGGTACAATAGAAAGGTATTAATGTTGCCATTTTAAATAATGAATAACTCTTTAAAAGGATTTAAATATGAAAGGCATTCTTGAAATGTGGAAGGACATGTGAGTATCCAGAGAAACAGGTATTTTTACACTTTATAGAATTTTCTAAGCTTTGGTATTCTATCTTGTGTCTCAAGTCCCAGAAGCTACAAAAGCTTCATGTAACTGACATTCTGTCAAAAACAAGCAATACTAGGGATAGTCATAAAAGCAACAGATAGCTCCATTTCAAATGTAATATGAAACAGAGTAGATTACAACGTTGGATTTTTTTTTTAATGACTTAAAACAAGCTTATCTTAAATAAAGAGACTAAATAAATCTTTTAATTATTATTAAGAAAAAGTATTCCACATTCCATTAAATAAAGAGAAAGGAAGAAAGGGAGTGAGGAGAGACAGAAAGAAAGGCAGAATAAAAATGAAAGAAAGAGCAGAAGGAAGGAAGAAAGACAGGGAGATAAAAAAAAGAAAAAGGTAAAATCGACAAATATAGGTAACTCAATTTCCATTTCTACTGCTGGTGACTGTGGGAGGATTTAAGGCATGAGGATGAAAAGCAAAGGAGAAGCAGATGTGGTGGTAGCTGCTGACTGTTCCAGAGCATCCTCAAAGGCAGAGTGTAGGTAGGCGAGGGATGTTAGTCTGAAAGGAATGCGAGGACTTGCCTATTTCCCATTTCTTCATCAAAGCATGATAGATTTCATTGGTACTAGAGCTCTAGAATTGCAGTGGCCCTGCCATTGGGTTGGTCCTACTCCCACCTCCATTACAGATGTGGCCACAGCCCAGGGGCACTGTGCATGTGTTTGCAGTACACTGTCAGCTGCAGTGGAAAATTACACCCAGCCATGGACTGGCCCAGGCACCATGTGAGTTCATGGACTGACGATGGGTGTCTCACTCATGACATTCCTCATCACTCCTAATGGATGAGCAGCCACCAATTGGAACAAGGTGCATAAAAGAGGATCCCTCCCCAGCTCTGAAATGAGGAATGGAATATAACCTGGGTCAAGAAGCAAAGTTTAAAGCGTGCCAGAAATGGAAACGAGAGGAGGGATAACAAGTGAATCACAAAGGGAAGGGATATCTGTCCTGACTAATCAAAACAGTCTGAGAAGTAGGAAAAAAATACAAAGTATGAATGGTTTAAATTGAGGGAATGACCTTAAGGAAGCCAGACATTTCTGAAGGAAAGACGCATGATTAAAATCAGAAAGGATTATGAGTTCATCCCTGCACTTGAGAAGCGCATTTTAAGAGTAAGTCAGGGAGAAGACTGTCCATCCAAACGTAAGATGTCAAGAATTTCTATTAACTTCTCATGTCTCAGTAGAGGAGGGATGGCTGTGTTAGGCTAAAGGCTTCTCAGGAAAACAAGCTGGCAAAATATCATGTCCCATGGAGTTTTTAGATTTCCTCTCCAAATCTCATGCATTTGTTTGGGGCCAATTCCAAGCTTTTGTTTTCAAACAATGCTCTAAAGTTCTGAGGAGAATACTGCCTCCAGGATGAGCTGAAATCACACCAAGTGGGACCCCAGAAGCCTTCCCTGGAGTCTCGCAGAGTGAGACAACTCTCATCCATCAATTTTCTGGGCTTCTTTCTGACAACACAGCCTGTGTGGGGAAGCCAGAGGCCGAGTAACTCAGCCAGCCCAGTCTACAGGAAGGCTGGTTTCCACCGGAGCGGCAGCCAGACTGTGTGACCCTTTCTTCTTCTCCAGTTCACTGAAGTGAAGGCTTCTGAGAAAGCCTAGAAGAGAGTTGCCATTTTGACTCAGGCAATTTTTTAATGTTTTCTCATCATGTGAGTATCTTTCACCTGCCCCCTTCAGCTTTCTGTTTGGATTGCTCATTCATACAGATGATAAAATACAGTTGTTTAACTTGTCTAGTTAGGACCCAATGAAAATAGGGATGTAATTTTAAGAAAAAGATGGCATAAAAATAATGACCACATTGTCCTATATTAACTAAGAGTATGTATCTAAATTCAAATGTATTTGAGTACAAAAATTATCCCCAGGAGACACTCTGAAGCAAGAAAAAAATGCAGGCAAACAAAATAGGAAGCAGAGATGCAAGGGGAAAAAAATCAATAGGTATGATTCTCACATCCCTTGCTATCGGTGTATTTTCCATTTTGTCTTCTCCTAACTGAAGTTCTTATTAATTTTTCTTAATAAAAACTTTTTTTGTGTGAATATTCTTAACTGTCCTACAAAGGAAGGCACAGAAATATGAAGAGCTACTGTTGTAGCCACACCTTCCAGGAAACAAACTCACTCAGAAGGAAAATGCAGATAGTAGAGTATAGCTTATTACACCATCAGGCCCAATGCAGAAACTTCTCTTAGCCAAGGACCCCGACCAGTTTTTGTGAAAACCTTATATACCCTAGGCATAGGTGCCCAAACCCACCTCTCCAAATTCCCTGAAACTAGTCTGAACAAAAGAAAAAGAAAGATACAATCAAAGTTAACCAGTGATTCATATGCCTTAAGCCTAGGTAATTAACAATGGACAATTATCAATAGGCTTGTGGTCATACCCCAATAAGCATAATAGAATGTATGATTCTATTCGATTACACAGATAATTAGTGTATTCTTTTAGGCAATGGAGGGCCCTGGGGCTCTTCCTTCCAGGGGCCTGGTTTTCCAGTTGACATGTCGTTTCCGTAGATACTGGGTGTATAGCTCAAACCCCACAGCCCAGCCCAAAATGGAGTCCCGCTTTCAAGATAGAGCCTGTTCTGTTTCCTCCCTCTCTACTTTCAATTAAATTTCTTTAAATTAAAATATTAAATGCATGACATATAAAAATATTTAAAACATCTAACAATGATTATAAAAAGCTTTAGCACAATTAGAAGAAATAAGAAAATTCACTTCATTGCTTTCCTCTGCAAATCTAGATGATCTGTCCAAGATCTCTTACTCAGATCTGAAAACAACACAATCTCCAAATTTGCAAATTAATATTCTTTCTACTGAGCATCCCTGATGGCTCAGTGGTTAAGAATCCGCCTGCAATACAGAAGACACAGGAGACATGAGTTTGATCCCTGAGTTAGGAAAATCTCACTGAGGAGGAAATGGCAATGCACTCCAGTATTCTTGCCCAGAAAATTGCACAGACAGAGAAGGGCAGTCCACAAAGAGTCTGACACAACTGAGCCTGAGCACAATTCTTTCTACTTAGCAGTGTGGTCTCAGGAACAGTTTATTGAAATTTTTCTTAATTCAGTTTCCTAGCTGTGATATGGGCAGCATAATGATATCTAACTCACAAAGATGTTATGAGAAATAGATAAATTTATATATTTAAACTGTTTAAAAGAGCACCTGCCACATAGTAAGCACTCTGTAAACATTAGCTATTATTACTCACCACCTTGCCTGAGGCTGAAACTCCAATACTTTGGCCACCTCATGCAAAGAATTGACTCATTGGAAAAGACCCTGATGATGGGAGGGATTGAGAGCAGGAGGAGAAGGGGACAACAGAGGATGAGATGGCTGGATGGCATCACTGACTCAATGGACATGAGTGTGAGTGAACTCTGGGAGTTGGTGATGGACAGGGAGGCCTGGTGTGCTGCGATTCATGGGGTCGCAAAGAGTCAGACACGACTGAGTGACTGAGCTGAACTGAACTGACTGACCTTGCCTTTCAATTAATTTTCTTTTTAAAACACCCTTCAAGTTATTGTCTTTGAGTGTTTAGTTGCTAGGTAGCAGTGAATCTTGGATGAGAATAGAAAATCTTTTCTTATTCCTTTTCTTTAATATCTCCCCAAAATGACTTTGCAGACCATCTTCCCTCTTCAAGCCCATATTACTTCATGGATAATCAATACAATTGGTAATGATGAAGCAGGCAAAATATATGGAAGAAAGAATATGATTTCTATGTCCCAAAGTAGATACCTAGGCCAGGGTGTGCCATTCACTGCCATCGTAATTATCATGACAAACTGATCAGGAATAAATTGAGCTGACAAATTGAACTTGGGAAAAATACACACCCATTAGTCATGCATCACTTCAAATGCCACCTCCCCAGTGAGGTCTTCTCCAGTCCCACCCATCAGAATCTATTGCTCCCTGATCGACCATCCAGTACCACTTTGCTTGTACTTCACTTTTGTCATCAACCATATGAAGACCATGCATCATTCTTCCACTGCACTAGATTGCAAGCTCCTTGAAAGTGGAATCTATGTATAATTAATCTTTCTGTCTCCAAAATCTTTTTTCACTACTTCACAATAGTGATAGGTGCACAGTAAATGTCTATGGAGCCAAATTCACAGACCTCACTTAGAGGTCGCTTATAAGCTTTCTTAAAATATTATATTAAGCATGGGTCATGCATCTAAAATTCTAAGTTCACAATGATTGTGTGAAATACTATCATTATTTTCATATATGGGTGAGAAAAACTCAGGCTCAGCGAGGTTAAGGGATTTGTTCAAGGTTACTCCGAGTGGTACAAACAGAATGTAAACCCTGGTTCTATCAAACACTTATTTTTATTAGGGGATCTCACTAATTCCTTCTGAAATAGGGTCTGACTTCAGGAATGCACTCTCTTCAGGGCATTCATTCTGTAATATTTTACCACAAGATAACCCTGAGTGTCTTACACGAATAACACTGAGATCAGTAAGACTGCCAGTTCCATCACCCTCTGGCCAGTAATGAAAACCCCACCATATCAGCCCTTTGAAAAGTTCTTGTGGACAGACACGATTCCAGGGATTGGTCTGGCTTTGTTTGGTTGCTGTCAATCACTTACTCCTTCATCTGTTGATGCACCTTATGTAGGCTATCACAACAATGCCCATACCAGTAAAACTTGTCTGCACACACTCTTGCATGCTCATGGGATTGGCTTCCAGCTACTTCATCTCAGAACTGCAAGATGAACCAACTCTCTGGAAACCCAATCAGTGTAATGCATTAGTATTCAACACAAGCCTGTTAAATTCCACTGTGACCTTTTAAAGGCTATAATTTGAAAAGCATATTGTGTTATTTAAATATGTTTTTTCCTCTCTTTTTTCTAATCATACCATTTTTTTACTGATTCTTTCTTTTAAATCTTTTAACCATTTTGTAAGCTTCTGTTTGATTATCCTTTGCAAATTCTCTACAATATCTAACTTATGTCACTTTCTCATACTGAAAAGAGTGACGCTCATTTTAATCATGCATGTGTTGGGAGCCAATAAATTAACTACATGTTAGTGCACAAATCAAAGAGAAGTGTATAGTATTGTAGTAAGTGTTTTAACAATGATTTTGTCTAATAATGTGATGGTACCAGCTAACACAGCCAGCTACAATTTTCTTTTCTTCTCTAAATGCTCTGGCTACCCACAGGAAAACAAAGGAATCTTGAAACATGCAGGATGTTAAAAAGAAGCTTTTTAAAACAAATAAGTCTAAAACATTTCTTACCTTGAGTTTAGAATCAGTGTGAAATGAAGATAATCATGCCAAGAGAGCAATAGAAGCCACCCTGGGGGAAAATGTAAGATGATATCCATTCAAAGCAATGGAGGAAATAGAAGCCATTCACTAGAAAACCCAGCACACTCCCCTTTAAACTAGAGGCAGGTTCTGGGTGGACCAGGGCAGAGCAGCAGGATGAGTGTCTTAGCATCCAGACACTCCCCCAGCTCACCCCACCCCGGAGCAGCCTGCCCCAGGCTTCCAGTTATTACTCCTCGCAGCAGAAAAGTAGGCCCTGCATTCTCACTCCTCTTTCTCAGTGAGCTCCTTCAGCTCCATTTCCTGGAGACACCATTTCCTCACTAAGACTTCTATCCCACACTGTGAGCTTCTCTCTGTTAAGGGCAGGGTGCGTTGATGTGCAGCATCACAGTGATGCGGCCTGGCCAGTGACTACCAGTGAAGCCAGTAGATGCCTCCCTGGGGACCAGCCTTCCCAAGAAGGCTATTTCGTAGACCTTCCAACCCCAGTGGAGTGAGAGCTTCATGCGGATGAGACCTTCCAAGGGAAAAGCATCAAAGGCATTTCCTTTTCCTCCTCTTCCTGTTCTCATCCGCGTATGTCATGTCTAGGTTTAATTTGGGGAAAGGAACAAAGCAAGGAAGGGAGGAAACAGAAAAAAACACGAAGAGAGTGATCAAGACTACAGAAGCACCCTCCTGCAGGTGGCGGTCTGCCAGCTCAGAAAACACATCTGGTCCTGGTTGTTCTTCATTTGTAGTAAATCTCTAAAAATAAACTAAAAGGTTCTTTCCTGAAGTTTCTATAGACTTCGATATCAAGGTTCACTAGATCCTGGAAGTGAAGTGTGAGAGTTGTGAATAGCACAGCCCAGCACAGCAGGCAGGGCCGAAGAAAAGCAAGTCAGGTNGGTGGGGGTGCGGGAGGGGGAGTCCGGTCTGAGCCCCCAGCTGAGGGCAGCCTTGAGATCCCCGCACATCCAGAGAGGAGGGCCCTGGGCAGGTGGGGAGGCTCGGGGGGATGCCGCCCCTTCCCGCCGCGCGGGGGCAGCATGGCAGGGCCGTCCTGACCTGTGTCTGCCCCTCCAGGACGGGAAGGGCCCCACGGGGGTCCTTTGAGACAGGAAGGCCCGTGGACAAACACACTCTTGTGAGAGGCCTGAACGCACACCTGCAGAGAGCAATTTAGATTAAAAAGGACCACTTCTGGGAGGGCCTTGCGGTGTGAACTGAGTTAATTAATCTGGCCTCTCCCGGAAGATGGAAGACAGGAGACCAGGGTTCTCTGGGCGGAACGGAGCCTGGGGAAGGACTTACTTTTCCTGTCTGCCCGGCCTTCTCCTGTGTTTCCATTTTGGGGGTGTTTTGTTGTACTGTAAAATCTATATGGCATGAAACAGCTTTTCAGCCAAATTAATATGCACAGCTCAGCGGCGTTAAGGACACCCACACTGTCTGAACACCACCCTCCACCCCCAGAACTCTCTGGTCTCCCCGAGGGAAACCCTGTCCTCAGCATCGCTGACCCCCTCTCCCGCCCCAGCCCCCGGCCCCACCTCCCTGCTTCCTGTCCCCGAGACCGNGGCAGAGTCCGGCAGGCCGTCCCTCGTGTGTCTGGCTCAGCCCTCTGAGCACAGAGCCCTCACGGCTCGCCCGCGCTGTCGCAGAGGCCAGAGCCTCCTCCCGTTCCAGCTGGAGCCACGTTCTCGCCTTCGTGCACACCACGGCTGTGGATCCGCCCGTCCGGCGGTGGCGCCGGGCTGTCTGCACGCCGCCGCTGTGAACACAGGTGCACGGAGTCCGTTCAGGCTCCTGCTCTCGGTTCCGCTGGGTCCACAGCCAGGAGTGGAACGTCAGAGTCAGGCGGTAGCTCTGCTTGGCTCTTTGCGGGATCGCCTGGCCGCTTTCCGCTTTCATCAGCTGCGCACAAGCCCTGCTACTTCCACATCCTCGCCAACACTTGGGATTGTCGGGCTTTTTAGCAGACATTCGGACGGGTAAGAAGTGGCATCTCTTGTGGTTTTGATTTGCGTCTCCCTGATAACCAGCACGGCTGAGCATCTTTCCACATGCTTACTCGCCATTCATGTCTTCTTTGGAGTGATGACTATTTCAGACCTTTGCCCATTTTTTAGTGCTTGGATGTTGTTGCTACTGTTGAGTCGTGGGCGTTCTTTGTATATTGTGGATACTAACCCTCTTCAGACGTATGAGTCGCAGGCACCTCCTCCCGTCTGTTGGCTGTCTTTTGACAGTGTCCACTCACGCCCCGTGTTCCCAGCCACCGCTTTAATCACTATACTGGGCCAAGAGTCAACCCCGTGGACACGCCTCTGGAGTGCCAGCCCAGGCCTGTTTGGGGCCACAGCCCTGCTCACGGGGACGAGCCAGAGGCCAGGCGGGCACTGCCCATGGGGCACAGGAGGGCAGCCTGGGGTGGGTGGCCACAGGGGCCCTGGGGCAGAGCCTGCCTGTGCACGCAGCTGCCAGTGGGCGAAGGGCGTTGCGTGGCCACCGACAGGGACCCCCTTGAGCCTGTTTGCGGCATGAGCTGGTACGTGCGGGGTGGGCAGAGAGGGCCCACCCAGGGCGTTGGGGGCCGGGGCCCCACCGTGCCGCCTGACACAGGCCCTGGCTCTCGGGAGCTGAAGCTTCTATTTAAAGAAAAGCTTGATGTGTAAAGGGAGCTGGTGCCTCAGAACCCAGGACACCCCCTGCCCGGCCCCCCCCCCCCGGAAAAGAAGCTGAGATGACTGTCCCATAGCAAAGAAGGGAAGCCAGGGACGCGCTGGGGGTGGTTTAAGCCGCAGGAGGAATCCTCCCCCAGCTCCCACAGGGGCCCATACACAACACACACACACACACAGAGAACACACCCACAGCTGCACGCCTGTGAGCCTGGCGCTGGGTACTTACACACTGACACACACAGACACATAGACACACACAAACAGACACACACACACACACACAGCATGGACAGCTGCATGCCCATGAGCCTGGCGCTGGGCACTTACACACTGACACACACAGACAGACACACAGACAACACAGACAGACACACAGACAACACACACAGGCACACAGACAACACACAGACACAGACAGACAGACAGAAAACACACACACTAGACAGCACACACACAGGCACACAGACACACACAGACACTAAACCTACTCAGACACACACACACATACACTAGACACACAGAAACCCACACAGACACGCACACTAGACCTACTCAGACAGACACACACAGACATGAGACACACACCAATACACAGACACACAGACACAAGCACACAGAGAGACACACATGAATATTAGATGCGTGAACACACACACACACACACACAGCACAAAACACACTCCGCCGAGTGTTCAGAGGAGAGACCCGCACTTCACTCCTCCAGGCGCAACGCCAGGAGCCTGGAGGACTCGCGTCCCACCAGCATAACCACCCTGTCTCCAAAAGGACCCGGAGGGCCAAACCCTGATCAGGATGGAGGTGGGGCGATGCTGGGGGGACGGTCCCCTGACAGGGGAAGCCAGTCTCCCCGCCCGCCTCGGCCTCGCCCACCAGGCGGGCAGACAAGGGGGTGACCTCCCCGGAGCCCCTCAGCCTCAGGGCCCTGGGCGCCTCCCAGCCCCAGGCCTGCCACCCGCCCAGGCCAGCAGCAGGAGGGCCGGGGGCCCAGAGCAGACAGGCAGAGGCTGAGCCCACGCTGTGGGCACAGCTGAGACCCTGGCAGAGGCCCTGCCGCGCCCTCACCTGCCTCCTCCCGGGGCAGCCGTGCGGCGGACGCTGTGGTGCCCGCTTGCCCAGGCCCAGGGCAGGCCCGACCAGGCCGCGTCCCTGAGCTCCCGCTGCCCAGATGGACAGGCTGGCAAGTGGTCCTCACCGTCCCTTGGCCGGGCAGGCCCCGCCAGCCCAGCGGGAGGCCCCTCCCGGAAGTGACGAAAGTGACAGACTGCTGTCCACTGGCCCTGAGAGGCAGGGCCTGGCCCTCGCTTCTAGAACCTTCTGCTCCGGGCCTGTTTCAAGGGCAGCCCACCCCGGGCCACAGAGACACGGAGGTGGCGGAGGGCAGTCTGGCCTCGGAGAGGCGTGGCCTCTGAGTAGTGTGAGCCTCAGGGTGGGGACACGCGGAGGAGGGTAGGGGGCAGCGGGGGGTCTGGAAAGCCTACCGATCCCACCAGAGGGCCTGCTCTGGGGTCTCTCCACAGCAGCCCTCTCCCGGGAAGTCCCCATGCTCGCTGCCGGCCGGGTCCGCCCCGACCACCCGTGACCCTGCCCACCCCCCGCGCCGGGCCCCTCCCGGGCAAGCTGCGCGGCCGCCTACCCGCCCTGCGCGCGGGACCCAGTCAGTGACCAGCCCAGCCAGCAGCCCCTCCCGTCAGTCGTCAGCGGCCGGGAGGCCAGGGAGGGCTCCCGACACAGCCCCGGCCTGGGCCCCGCCGTGAGGAGGCGCCCCTGGGTCACCCAGGGGGAGGGAGGGCCGCTCAGGCGGAGGGCAGAGGGCCGCTCAGGACAGGAGCCCTCCGGGCGCTCCCTGGCTCGGCCCCGGGCTCACGGGTGTGGCCCACGCTTGCTGCCTTCACCCTGGCCTGCGCTGTCCTCTTAATGGCAGCGCCAAATAACAGGGCCTTTGTTCTCATCCAGGGGGAACGACAGAACATCGTAGGACGGATCCTCGGCGGGCGCTGTGCCCGGGAACTCCCGCACCGCTGGAGCCTGGCTGTCTACCGGCCGGGCAGCCGGGCAGTGGTCCCGGACCCAGCACGGTCTCCACCCCCGCGGGCTGGACGCTGCATGGGCCGGGGGGGCGGGGAGCCTGAGCCTGGACAGCTGCCCCACAGGCAGAGGCGGGCGTGGGCGGTCCCGGGGCTTGGGGGTCCCCTTTCTCACACCTGCAACATCGAGGACGCTGGGCGGCACCCTTCCCGCACGTCAGTGTGAGCACGGAGACAGCAGCAGGCCAGCAGAGGGCGTCCCCAGCGGCACAAGCCAGCACAGCGGGCACTGAGAGTGGGCACCACAGCGGGCGCCGAGGGTGGGCACCACAGCGGGCACCGAGGGTGGGCACCACAGAGGGTGCCGAGGGTGGGCACCACAGCAAGCACCGAGGGCATCACAGTGGGCACTGAGGGTGGGCACCACAGTGGGCGCCGAGGGTGGGCACCACAGCAGGCGCCGAGGGTGGGCATCACAGCGGGCGCCGAGGGTGGGCATCACAGCGGGCGCCGAGGGTGGGCATCACAGCGGGCGCCAAGGGCATCACAGCGGGCGCAAAGAGCAACAAGGCGTGGGAAGGGTTGGAAGGTCAGCCTGACCCAGGCCGCGTTCCCCTGCTGGGCCCTGCCGGGTGGGAGAGCAGCCCCAGGGGGGACGGCACCCGCTGGGGTCCAGCCCACAGGCCAGGCTGAGGCCCCTCGGCCCAGGCCGGGGCTGCGTCGGGAGCACTCCCTGGGCGGGGATCCGCGGGGAGCCTGGTGCCAAGCCTCTCGCTGCCGCGGCCCCGGAGCATGCACCCCTCTGCCCCGGTCCCCTAGAAGGGACGCAGGCTGGCACGACACCCCAGAAATACGGGGTGGCTCTGACACGCGCCGCTCAGCGCCTGCAGGGTCCCCGCTCACAGGAGACCCAGGGTCTGAGGGAGCGGGGAGGTCCCTCGGAGGTGGGCAGGACCCCCTCTGGTTCTGGGGTTGAGACTGCGGGCAGGTCAGT
>SJYH01007150.1:9200-23858 GCA_006408735.1 Sylvicapra grimmia
TTTCCTCTATTTCTTTGCGCTGATCACTGAGGAAGGTTTCTTGTCTCTTCTCGCTATTCTTTTCTGCCACAACAATTTGCGCCTCGCTGCTGTCAGTGCCTCTGTCCTCGTGCAGGCCACTGTTGACCCATGTGTCCACAGGAGACCCTCAAACCGTCAAAGGCAGGTCTGGCTCAGTGTCTTGTGGCTTCACTGCTCCTTTCCCTGGGGCCTGGTATGCACAAGGTTTTGTTGTGCCCTCCAAGAGTCTGTTTCCCCAGTTCTGTAGAAGTTCTGTAATCAAATCCTGCTGACCTTCAAAGTCAGATTCCCTGCGAATTCTCAGTCCGTTTGCTGGATCCCACATTGGGAAATCTTTTGTGGAGCCTAGAACTTTCTCAACAGTGTGAGAACTTCTTTGGTATAATTTTTCTCCAGTTTGTGGATTGCCCACCTGGCGACTCTGTGGTGGGGCTAATGGCAGCCTCATCCAAGAGGACTTAGGCCCTAGGCCTTGCCGCCCATGTCTGCTGCGGCCAGAACCCCTGTTCCTGCACAGGCTGCTGTTGACCCATGCCTTTGCAGGAGACCCTCAGACACTGAAAGGCGGGTCTGGTTCAGTCTCTTACGGGGTCATTGCTCCTTTCCCTGGGTCCTGGTGCACACAAGGTTTTATTTGTGCCCTCCAAGCGTCTCTGGCAGGTATGAAGTTTGATTTTAAACGTGATTACGCCTCTCCTGCTGTCTTATTGCAGCCTCTCCTTTGCCCTTGCCCCTGGGATATCTTTTTCTAGTGGGTTCCAGCATTCTCCCTTGATGCTTGTTCAGCAGCTAGTTGTGATTTTGGTGCTCTCACAGCAGAAGATGAGCACATGTCCTTCTGCTCCGCCATCTTATTTCTTCTGTTATGTCATAGGGGACTTGAATAAATGCAGCAATAAAGGTATCTTTCTTCATTGTTTTGTGCTCTCGGTCAGCAGTTAGCAAAGTATGGCCCATGGGCCAAAAATTGAGCCTGCTGCCTGCTTTTGTATATAAATTGTATGGGAACACAGCCGTGCCTGTTCCTGTGTACTGCCTGTGGCCGCATTCATATTATACTGGCAGAGTCAACTAGTTGCCACAGGGACCATGTGGCCCACAAACCACAGATATTTGCTCTCTGACCCTTCACAGAAAGAGTTTGTCAGCCCTGCTCTTGGCTGGTTATTTTTAAGCCAAGACTAAGCCATCCATGGTCTCTGAGGCCAGGGCTGAGTGACTCAGACTGACATCTGGCTACTTGCCCTGCCTGAGAAGGTCGGGCTCCATGGTGGTCCTAGAGGGTGTGGGACTTGAAGGTGGAGCCGTGCCCACTCTTCACACCCATCTGGATCACAGCTCGCAGTGAGGAGCCCTGGGTCTTCTGAAGAGAAAGATAGCATTGTGTCCTGCAGAAACCCTCACGTTATAAGTCTGTTGAGGTTTTAATCTGTGGAACTAACTCTTCAAGTGGAGTCTTGTGTAAATGCCCAGTATGTGAAACTGAAGGGCAGAGTCGCCCTGGGAGGGGGTGGGCTTGGGGGCTACCGTGAGAGGCCTGGAGCCCTCCTCACCCCTCTTCCTTCCTACCCAGGTGGCAGCCTGAACGGTACTTCTGCCAAACCTGGGGTCTTGGGGTGAAGAACCCCCCATAATGGAAACACAGCTCTGTGGCTTGGGGATCTGACAAACCTGGGTTTGAATTCAGCTGCTGTCACTTACGAGCTGCATGTCCTTGGGCAGGATCTTGGTCTCTGTGTCAATTTTTTTATTAAACTGGAGATCATTATGTTTATCTTATAGGTTGTAAATATTTAAAAATACTACTTCGATGCTTCTTTTACAGTAAAATTGCTTGAAAGCAATGGCTATATGTCAATATATTGCTGCCTATAAAATTAGCACAGACTCAGTGACTTGAAAGAACACCACAAACTTTATTATCTTGTGGTTCTGTGGTTCATAGGTCCCTGAGGGGTTTCCCTGGCTGAAATCAAGGTGTCAGCAGGACTGTGTTCTGGAGGCTCTAGGGAAGAATTCTGTCCTTGCCTTTTCCAGTGTCTAGAGGTAGTTCATAGTCCTTGGCTCATGGCCCCTTCCGTGTGACATGGAGCTTGGTCTTTCTCATGCTGCCCTCTCTCTGGTCCTCTCTTCCAATACCCTCTTTCACTTGTGATTACGTTGCGCCTGCCTGGCTAATTCAGAATAATCGTCCCCGGTCAGCAGCCTTAATTAACCGTGGCCATGTAACCTAAATCTTCACAGATGCCAGAGGTTAGGGTGTAGACATTCCTGGAGCCCCTGCCACCATGCCCTATCTTTATCTCCTCTTCTCCCCCACTCTTGGGAACCCTTTCCAGCAGGCTCTCTCGGCCATTGTTCCCCTGGAACTACTCTGAAGGCCGCCTCCGCACTGTCAGCCACTGGAGTCAGCTCTGGCCCCACCATAGTCTGCGTGGCATCAGCATTTGGCTCAGTGGGCCACCGCCACCTGCTCCACTGGCTTCCAGGATGTGATTGTCCCTTGGTTCCCTCTCCACCTGACTGTCTTTTTCATCCTCCTTTGCTGTTATGTCCTCAGTCTTCCTGCTTCTGTAAGCTGGGGTGCAGGGCTTGTTTCCTGGACTTCTTTGATCAATGAGCATTCCCTCCCAAGGTTTCAAATACCTTCCACACTGATGTGTTTTCAATACTGTGTTAGCTCTCTAGCCCACATCTGAACTCTAGACTCATAATTCAGCTTACTTAATGCCTCCCCCTGGAAAGATAAAGCAGTTTTCCCCAAACTCTGCAGAGTCTCATGTCCTGTCCTGTTCCCAGTCTCATCCCTGCACATGTGTCCCCATTCTGCTTGTTCGGGGAAAAATCCTTGGACACAGATTTATACAAAAGCTTCCTATCTAGTGTTCCTTTTGCAGACTTTTTTGACATAACAGCCATGGTGATGCTTTTGGGATCCTGTGAACCCTTTGCTCAGACCTCCAGTGACTTCGTTAAACCCAGAAAAAAAGCCGAAGTCCTTGAACTGCTCCAGAGGGCCCTGTAATCCAACCCCTCTGCTGCCTGCCCACCTCACCTTCCATCATCCCCAGCTTCACTCACTGCCTTCCTGCCACACTGGCACCCCTCAACCTGCCAGGCACATGCCAGCTGCAGGACCTTTGCACCTGCTCTTCCCTCCCCCGGGAAGCCTTTCTCCCCAGGACGCTGCATGGCTGTGCTGTGCTGAGTCACTCAGTCGTGTCCGACTCTTTGCCTGCCAGGCTCCTCTGTCCATGGGGATTCTTCAGGTGAGATTTCTGGAGTAGGTTGCCATGCCCACCTCCAGGGGATCTTCCTGACCCAGGGATTGAACCCAGGTCTCTCGCATTGCAGGCAGATTCTTCACCATCTGGCTTGCTCATTTCCTGAAGTCTCTCCTGAAGTGTCACCTTAGCAGAGTGGCTAAAATAGCACCTCTTACCCTGACACACCCACCCTGACTTACATCAGCATCATTCTCCTCACTGTGTCTTCTCTGCATTCACCACCACTCAACATTGTTTATTTGCAGCTTTCTTTTATCCCTCTTGCCCCCACTTGAATATCTTCATTGCTGGTGTCTCTTCTCCCTTCTCAAATGCTTGTCGGTTTCTCTGGAACATGTTCCATCAGGGCAGGGCTTTCTTTGGTTCAGTGCTCTCTCCCTGGCACCTTGCCTGGTGTCTGGTGTGGGCGGGGTGAGTGGGGAAGGGTTGGTCAGGTGTTTGTGGGATAAATAAATAAACAGGGGGATGAGCTATATATGTGAGGGCCTCCGTCACAGGGCAGGCACTCAGACTCACAAAATGAGAGCTGTAATTATGAGTGATGCATTGATTTACTTGAAAGACTAGTTTCCCTGTCAGGTTGGTGTTATTCAGAGCAAGATAGCTCCTATGAACACATCATAATTATATATTGTTTATTGCTTTAAGGCAAATCTTAGCATTAAAATAAAAAATCTCTCTTGTGATGTTTCCTGAGCTCTTCCTCCAGGGCCCCTGGTTGTAGCCAGGGAGCCAGGCTACTTCCTGGGTTGCAGAGAGGAGACACGTGACTCCGAGGACCGCCCCCGCCACCTTCTCCTTTCTGCTGTACAGAATGTTCTGTCTGGGTGGGATCAGGCAGGAGGTGGTGGCTCCAGGGCAGGAGTGATTTGGGGAGATACTTCTCTTAAGCAGCTTGAAATCGGACAGGGTGGGGAGGCTCGCCTGCCTGAGGACGAGAGTGGGCTGTAGTTGCATCGAGTGCTCACTCTCAGATGCAGGGCCGCAGGGTTTTCGTCCCTTCTTCCGAATGTCCTTTGAGCCCGTATGTGCCAGATGCTTAGGTGTGTTAGGCCCTGGGATACAGGATGGATGTGGGCNCAGTCCATTTTGAAGGAGATCAGCCCTGGGATTTCTTTGGAAGGAATGATGCTAAAGCTGAAACTCCAGTACTTTGGCCACCTCATGCGAAGAGTTGACTCATTGGAAAAGACTCTGATGCTGGGAGGGATTGGGGGCAGGAGGAGAAGGGGACGACCGAGGATGAGATGGCTGGATGGCATCACTGACTCGATGGATGTGAGTCTGAGTGAACTCCGAGAGATGGTGATGAACAGAGAGGCCTGGCGTGCTGCGATTCATGGGGTCACAAAGAGTCGGACACGACTGAGCGACTGAACTGAACTGAACTGAAATCCTGTGAGATGTGGGGCAACTGCTTCCCTTTTACACATAAAGGAACTGAGGCCTCGGGGGGTTAAGTAACATGCTGGGGTCCCCAGCCAGTGAGCTCCAGAGCTGTCCCTCCTCACCACTCCCTTTGAAGGATGTAGAGGGCGGGTACAGGCTCTCACCTTGATCCCGGGCTAGTTTCAGAGGTATCTGTTCTCAGCTTACAAACAAAGAAAGTGGCTTCAGGCACTGGAAGCCTCTCTAGGATTGGGTTCATGGTGACGGACTCACGGACACAGCAGAGCTTGACCAGTGGACCCCACAGAGCCCAGCACGCAGACCACTGCCTGGTCACCACTCAGAGGTTTCTAGAACGCAGAACTGAAACTCACAGAGAACCAAGAAGACACCCTCCCCACTAACCGCTTCCCTCTTGTCCTCGTCTAGCCAGGAGACTTGCTGTACTTTCCCAGAGGGACCATCCATCAGGCGGACACTCCCGAGGGGCTGGCCCCCTCCACGCACGTGACCATCAGCACCTACCAGAGGAGGTAAGCACTCGCCTCTGACCTCGCGTACCCGACAACTCCGCTCCGAGCCGTGGCGCCGGCGGCCAGGATCTGGAGGCGTGAGAAAGGTGGTCGCATCACTGCTGCTTCTCCAGCCCCAGGGCTTCCTCCATCCCTGCTGACTTCCTAGTCCTGCTGTGTCCCACCTGTGCCACTGACCCTCTCGTCTGGGCCTCCTCCTGAACTGTCATGACCCCGTCTCATACAGAACACCGGGAGCAGCCCACATCCAGGCTCCCGGGATCGGGAAGACAGGCCCCGCTGTGGGTGTGGCGGTGTGTCTCTGACGCCAGGCTGCACTTGTAGTCTCTTCCCACCCCCACCCACTCACTCTCACCATTAGAAAAGTATTTTTATTGTGGCAAAATATTCATAGACCATTTTAACCATTTTTAAGCGTGCAGTTCAGTGACGCTAATTGCATTCACACGGCTGTGCAGCCATCCCCACCATCTGTTTCCGAAACATTGTCATCACCCCAAACAGAAACTCCGCATCACGGAAACCTCTGGGTCTCTTTTAAGGTTTCCAGTTTTTACAGTTCATTAAAGTCGGAAAGGACGTCTGGAACAGTGAGTCCTAGAAGCACATGTGCTGAAAACAGTTCCAATTAAAACCACGTTCCAGTTCAGCAAGCGCCTTGTCACATGACAGGCCCCGGGCAGCGGCCCTGCCCGTGGTTTCCTGATGGCAGTGGCCTGGCTAGTCCAGGGCCCATTCAAAGCGCCCATCACTGGTTTATTCTGAGCCTGGGCCTTGTAGTGGTTGCTAGGATGGTAGGCGCTGGACTGAAGGGGCTTTAGGAGGACTTACACTCTGGTCATGGTGGAAAGAGGGAAGACAGGTGTATAGTTCCCAAACAGTGTGGCATGGCCCATTGCAGCTTTGTGGAGGAGTCCCTGGGAGCACAGAGGGGTGTGGTTAGCTAAGCTGGGGCATCACGGAAGCTTTGGCAATGATTTGACACCCAAACTGAGGGAGCCCAGGGGATGAGTAAGTGGAGGTGGGCCCAGAGGTCAGAGTGGGACAGGACATTCCAGGCCTGAGGAACAGTGGGTCCTTCTAGCCTCAGAGCTGTATCTTGCACAACACGAAAGCAAGCATTCCCCTGCTGCCTCTTCTGGCTTTGCAGCGAGAAGTGAACCACTGTGTTTAAGGGACAGGAGGGACTAAGCGGGAGTCTGGCCTGAAGGTAGAGCTTGTTTTAGGTTTCTCTTGTATAAATGCCTTCTCAACCATGGTTGGGTTCCTTANCCTTGGAGACGAACAGAGATCATTCTGTCGTTTTTGAGATTGCATCCAAGTACTGCATTTCGGACTCTTTTGTTGACCATGATGGCTACTCCATTTCTTCTGAGGGATTCCTGCCCGCAGTAGTAGATATAATGGTCATCTGAGTTAAATTCACCCATTCCAGTCTATTTTAGTTCGCTGACAGAGCGAGAAAGTTTCCAAGGGCGACTGAGGGAGCAGGCAGTGGGAACCGGGCCGTGGGGAGGCTGCGCCAGAACCCCGTTCTGGACCGAAGCAGCTCTGGGCCTTGGCAGCCACATTGCTGAGCCCTGTGAGCGTCTGTCCTCTGGTGTCCTGTCGTTGCTGTTGCTCTTTCCCTAGTTCTTCCTCTTTTTTGTTTTTCTTGCAGCCATCAGCTGGTTTTCTGGCTCCCTTGGTTTTCACTCCGTTTTCCTTCCTCGGTTCCTGACTTACTCTCAACATTGGCATGTCATGAGGCATCATCAGTTACTTGTCTGACTTCCCTCCACCTCCTTGACCCCGTTAGCTTTTGCTACCACCAGGTGACTATTTCCCAATCCCAGGGGTGAAGAACTGGTGGCTTTCCCTGGCCCCACCCACCGCTCCTGCAGTCGGCAGGGCTTGAAGAGCTGCCTGAGTTAGAGAGGATGCCTCCGGCTGAGGATGGGCACTGTGATGCCGACTTGTGCCTGCCGGGGGGGCCGCTGCTAGAACAGGACAGGTGTGATGCGAAGGCCGTTGCTCCCCAGAGGTGTCCTGTGCTTTGGTCCTGGCACTTCTTAAGGCATTATGGCAGGGCGAAGATTTGGCCTTTCCCTAAGCCTTCTCAAGGGTGGCATTTAGGGCCTGCTGTCTCAGATAGTGGCATGTCGATCTGACCGATTTATGAAGGTGAACCCCTCCAGAGGTGTTGTTTCTACACTGCAGCCCAAGATCCAGTCTCCTAGAAGAGCACGGAGCTCAGTGTAATAACTGCACTTTAACTCTGTGAGCTACTACTATGTGACTTATACCTGGGACCCCTCAAAGGATGATAACATTTCACGCTGCTGTGAGGGCTACATGTGTCCTCCAGGTCTATGTTATAGGTGTGAGGCTGGGTGTAGCATTTTGTCAGAAACCCGTGAGGCCACCAGGTGGGAGTGGATGCCTGGGGGGAAGTGTCTCACGTGGCTCTTGTCCTCCTTTGCCACTTCCAGGAGGTAAGCATAAAAGTGTTACTTTTGCTTACAGAGTGAGGCAAAAGTCATACTGTGAATTTCCATTTTGCATGTAGCCAGCAATTTGAAATCTGCTGGTGACACAGAGGGAAATTTTGAGCAGCTCAGAAATGTTTATAGAGAGAGCATCCCCACAGCGTGCGCATCTTACACTGCCACACACCTAGGAGCGAGTGATGCTGAACGCCCCGGAGAAAACACAGAGGCAGCTGAACACTGGCGCTTGCCCTGAAATGGTATTTTTGGCATCTGGCTTCTTTCTTCTACCCCAGTAAAGCCATCATTGGAGTTTAACAAGTTGCAAAATAAATCATTTTGAAATCGTTGATGTTGGGTATTTTACTGAGAACAGTGCCCCTCTTTTTCTAAGAAACAAAGGAAAATGTCATGTTTAACTGTTCAGATAATTGCACAGTCCAGGATCTTGCTGTTACCCTATATATATTGCTTTTTGGATTTTTTGCATACAAATTTTTTTAGGTCCTCTAATGATTGAAAGTTACTTTTCTGCAAAACTGTCAAGGAAGTTATGTAGTTGAAAACATTAAAAAAAAAAAAAATTCTTCCTTTGAACTTCCTACCTATGACAGTCTGTAATTAATTCTGATATCTTTACATTTAAGATAAATCATGAATAAAGCCTAGCTTCCCACCTTTAACTTGGCATGTGAGTGTCTGAGGTGGGTAGAAAGGGAAGCCTGTGATTGATAATGCTCTTAAGTTTTTATGCTGAGTGCAAAGAGTTGGACACGACTGAGCAACTGAACTGAACTGATGTGAAATTATTAGAACTTAATATTTCAGGGCAGGGGGATTGGTGTGGTAGTTTGTAGCTTGAGGCTTTTATAATCAGTGTTTTTTCCACATGTCTTATGCTTTCATTGTTTTTTCTTTTTTTTTTTTTTACTTGGCATGTGTTCCAGTTCATGGGGAGATTTCCTTTTGGACACCATTTCGGGGCTTGTGTTTGACACCACCAAGACAGACGTGGCACTCCGGGCTGGCATCCCCCGGCAGCTGCTCCTGGTAAGGAGCGAAGGCAGGTGGGGAGGGAGGGACAGCCATGGCTCCCTGCTCAGGACCCCAGAACCCTTCTCCCTAAGGGTCCTTCTCATCATCAGTTAGTTCTCTGACTTCCTTCCACCTCCTTGACCCTGTTAGCTTTTGCTACCACCAGGTGACTATTTCCCAATCCCAGGGGTGAAGAACTGGTAGCTTTCCCTGGTCCCACCCACCGCTCCTACAGTTGGCAGGGCTGGAAGAGCTGCTTGATAGAGAGGATGCCTGGAATATTATCTCCTAACTGATGAGAAGGCTTCTCCCTACATGAGCCAAGCTTGTCTCCTCCTGGGCTGGGTGGTTTGCAAAGACGGAGTGCTGCACATTACTTGCAACCCAAAGGAACCATGGTGGTATGCAGATGGCCCCCTTCCTGTATTTCAGGGTGGCAGTAGCGGGCCCTGGGAGCGCTGACTGAGTAGATATTTGAATAACTAACGTGGCTCAGGAACTATAGCCTCAGCACATGTGCAATCCCAAGTTAGGCTCTCCCACACTGGAGCCTGGCCTCAGTGTGTTCCCTGGCTTTCCCGTCCACCCTGGTTTTACCCTGTTGGCAGGTTTTGAGATGGTGGATGCATTAGGACTGAGTTGAGCAAAGGTTCCTGCATGGTCTGAAGTGGTTACTTCAGTGATTTTTTTCTTCAAAAGGCAAGGCCAAGACTGCACCATATTCCCAGGGAGCCCTCTTTCCAGGCAAAATGCTAAAAATTGATTTTTTTTTTTTTGCAAACGGTAGGCAGCTACAGAGGAACAGTGGTTGAGGACATAAAGGGGTGCTGTCCTTAAGGGAGTGGTGTGGATCCGTGTTTGTCCTGGGGGGTGGTGCCCTTTGCAGCACTCTGGACTGGGCCTGGGCAGGAACGTGGCTGGAGTCTGGGCCAGGACTCACTTCTGTGTTTCCAGCAGGTGGAAAGCACAGCTGTTGCAACAAAATTAAGTGGCTTTCTGAGGATGCTTGCAGACCGGATGGAGGGCACCAAAGAACTGCATTCCCCAGACATGAAGGAGGATTTCGCTATGAACAGACTCCCACCTTACTGTACGGGAGATAGAGCAGAGCTTGTGTTAGCAGGTAGAGCTTGCTGTTTTTTCTAGGTGGTCAGGGGCTAATGTGGGATATTTTGATGATTTTCTGGGTGTGCACTTCTTTGAGCTGATGGGAAGTATGAAGCATTTCAGGGTGAACATGAGCCTGTCCTTAGTGTGTTGAGGTTGGACAGGACACACTGCTTGATGGGGAATGAGAACCCTGTGGTTTGGGGTGAGGAGTATGTATTTATGGCCCCTCTGCAATTCATCATCTGCAGGAAGTTTCAAGAACTTGAACACTGAAATAATCTTGTTGGAAATCAGCTCAGGGATGGCAGTTTACGCTGCCATCAGCAGGTAAACTACAAGAATTCGCAGGATCATCACAGACCTTCCCCAAGTCCCCAGGTGACTGTTTGTGACAGGTTTAAGTTACAGATGATGTGGATAGACTGCTGGGTGGATGGTGATAACCAGTGTTCTGGGGCACAGACTATACCATGCTCCTGTAGTCTAACAGAGCTGGGTTTATTGACTTGTAATGGGAGATAGCACACTGCTGGGGACTGCAGACATCTCAATAAAAGGAATGCAGGGAAGGATTTTTAGGATTTGGGTTTGAGTTACGTAATTTCAAGAGGGTTCAGGAAGTCGGGCTTTTGCTCTGGGTTGGATGCTGTTGGGAAACAGAAATTCTTGGATTGGGTCTCCCTCCTGTAAATCCTAGTTATATGGTTGGTAGCAGAAGGAGTGAAGTGAGGATGGAGTGACCACTGGTAGGGCAGCAGCAGTCCCTCAAGCTAGCCAGGAGAGGGGCACGTGTGGTCAGTCCCGTGGTCTGGACAGTGTCCTTCCTTTTGCCCATTGAAGTGGTCTCAATTTTCTCTGTCTTGCCTAGTCACAGCGTGGCTGTGTTTAATGCTGGGGTCTTTTAGCATGGCCTGTGTTCAGCAGAACAGGGAGACACAGCTGGGCGTGCCAGGCTGGCTCTCAGGCTGCTTCTCTTGGTCAGGTAGAGGGAGAGTCTCATTTTCACTAACTTTTCAAAAAGCCTTATCCATCATGCGTGGAGGACCAGTGAGAGACACAATCTACAAGGTCCCTTCTAACATTCATTCTATGTACATGTTTATTGTAGTCTGGGGTGGGGAGGAGTTTAGAATATGTTTTTGATGCATCTACTCAAAACAGCAATTTTCCCAGCATATGGTTTAATCTTTAGCAGAACAGTTCAGTTCTGAGTATCAGCTTATGTCCCAGTTTTCCTTGTCTTAGCCCTTACTGTCAATATTAAGTTCCCTCAACTCTGTCTCCAACCTGATCACCCTGTCAGGCTGGTCTGTTTGTAGTGGCTGCTTTTTCACTAAGTTAAATCCAATCTAGGAAAGAGAGTTGTTTCTGTGCACTTTATTAGGTGGCTTTTTTTTTATGACACAGCACTTGACATACCTAGACTGAATAATTCGCCATGGTCATGTAACTGGTAATTGGAGGGATGGTGCACTTTGAGCTCAGGAAGTCCTTTCAGAGTCCACACGTGGAGCAAGCCAGGGATAGAAATTGGTGCGGTGAGAGCATTCCGCACAGAAGGCAGGGTGGCCCAGTCTGTACTGTGATAGTGTGTGCTCCCCGGGTACTGGTGACAGCCTTCTAATGAACTTAGAAACTTCTGTTGTTATTTATCTGGTTGACATCTGTCTTCAGTATAAGAATGAGGTCCACTGGGATGTAAGCAGTGTTTTTAACATCACTGTGAATATCCGAGTTGGAGCAGATGCCCCATGTTTGGATTCACCTACACATTGTTAACTAATTTTACCAAACAGTTGCTCCTGCAAACAAGTTTGAGCCTGCTTTCTGTCTGGGTTTTCTAGGTGGACAGCTTCCGGGGTTGGACAGCACAGTGAGGCTGCAGTTTAGAGACCACGTGGTTCTCACTGTTGGACCCAATCAGGACCCATCCGTGAGTATCCAGAAGGGAAGAGGGTTTCACTCAAGGCATGTCCATCACAGGCCTCAGGTTATCAGGCTGACAGGTGGCCCTGCCCGCCTCCTCTGGGAATCTTCCTCCTCATAGCTCAGTCCCATTGCTCTAGATCAGATTATGATGCCCAGATCTCACTGGGCAGTTCCAAAGTTTCCTGCCCGTTGGGCATTTAAGGGTTTGTCCTTAGCCCCACAGAACTCTGCTTCTTCCCCTGCTGCTAAGTCACTTCAGTCGTGTCCAACTCTGTGCGACCCCATAGACAGCAGCCCACCAGGCTCCCCCGTCCCTCAGATTCTCCAGGCAAGAATACTAGAGTGGGTTGCCATTTCCTTCTCCAATGCATGAAAGTGAAAAGTGAAGTCGCTCAGTCGTGTCTGACTCTTAGCGACCCCATGGACTGTAGCCCACCAGGCTCCTCCATCCCTGGGATTTTCCAGGCAAGAGTATTGGAGTGGGTTGCCATTGCCGTCTCGCTTCTTCCCCTAGTTAGCGATTAATGTCTGGTCTCTGCCTCCTAATTAGGGCTAGGTTGCCTTTGCCAAATTATCAGTATAGGTTTCTGGACTTCCTCTGGTGTGGGACTTCTGCCTTTATGAAAGTGCCCTGCACAACCCTAAAGCCCTTGGGAATTCTCCCATGCCTGGTGGCTTCACCCTGGTCCTCCTGATAGGCTTTCTTGGGAGGGGCCTGTGAATGACTGGTGAGGTTGGGAGTCAGGGACACCTGGATATCTCCATAACCAGACTGTTCTAGCCATCAGGGCCAAACTTGGTGAAAACTTTGTAACATATATGGAAACCTTGAGATTTTATACTCCCAGAGCCTCATTTAAAAAAAAAAAAAGTTAGTTCTTCTGATAATCGGTTAGTTTGAGGCATTTATTTTAGGTCAGTGTGTCTGATCCTCATCTAAGAGGTGACCAGGAATGACTCAAGGTGCTGGAAGAGACAGTAAACTTCCCTGTGTAGGGTAGATACAGAGGGAGGGGTAAACCTACTATAAGTGGAAGGAAGGTGGGTATTTAGAATTAATATTTACTCTGTGGTGTTCATAAATTGAAAATTTATGTATACCTAGGAATATTAAATTTTTCTGATGTACAAAGAGTGCAGGTATGGTTAAATGAAGAAACCTGAATGAATGTTTCATTGGTAAGTTGAAATAGAAATGGTTTTTTCATTAAAGTTTCTGAGGGGGCTGTTATCTTTTTAAAAAATGACTTACAAGTGCTTATTTGCTACATACAGATAGTAATCTATGAGACCTATAAAAAAAAAATACAGTCATTATACCGTGTATTTATGTATCTACATGTTTACATCTCAACTTTTTGCCAGGAAGATTCTTTAGTATTCAATAAATTTCACTTAAGCACTGAGGCATTGAGATTTTTCTTGGTATTGCCCTATACTACTCGAAAAGCCTTCTAGCATCCCAGTGGTCAGTATTTTGTTGTAAACAGTTTTTTTTGTTTTTTGAAGGATGAAACTCAAGGGAAGATGGTTTACGTCTATCATTCCTTACGGAATAGGAGAGACAGACACATGATGGGAAATCACACAGAGGTTTGTTCCAACTCAAAATGCATGTCTTTGCTGTGGTTTGGTGCTTGGTGGGAGGACTCTTATTACCTTTGATGTATGGGTAATGGGCTTTTCTGTGACTGCAGTGTGGGCTTAACATTTCACAGATTGACAGCCCTTCACAGGGAGAGTTAAGTCAGACGTTTCTGTAATATATAAACACCTGTACCCACTTTAAAAGACACTAGCATGGGACCTGTGGCCTTGTAGGGGAGGTGTAAAGTAACAAATAGGAAGCATTTCAAATGACTATTTCTTTTAAGACTTTTTAATATATTTTGATTTGGCAAGTAGGGGCTGTTTCTCTGCAATTAAAAAAAAAAATTGGGGCCACACCCAACGGCCTATAGGATCAGATAGTGCCCCCTGCATTGGAAGGTGGAGTCTTAACCACTGGACTGCCAGGGAAGCCCCAAATGACTAATAGGCCTTTCATGAAGTCTGAGTTTTCACAAGGGAATCAATCATTGACTGACTTTTGTAAGTTATCTAATTATAGTTTGTAGTTTTTGTAAATAGCTTACCTGTAACAAGTTTCATTCTTATGAAGGATCTCAGTAATGATGCATTGAGAATTATGGGAAATGGCGCTTAAATGACTGGTTTATCTTTTTTCAGTCTCAAGGACTTCGCTTTCCTCTAAAATATATGGATGCACTAAAGCAAATTTGGAACAGTTCAGCTATTTCTGTCAAGGACCTGAAGCTGACTACAGATGAGGAAAAGCAAAACCTGGTGGTATCCCTCTGGACAGAATGTTTAATCCAAGTAGTCTAGTGCCTCTGCTGCTTTAATAGTAGTATATACATGTAAAATACTGGACACTTGATTCTGCAAAGATTCGTGTGCTGGGGACTCCTGTTGCTTTGAGCCACGGACACGATGAATGTAACTTTGCTTACCTGTGTATTTAATAAAATGAGATCTACCTCTTACAGGTGATCAGTTGGCCATTATGTACTAATATATGTACATAGAGGAACAGCAAATTACTCAATGTTCCAGAAAGTGACAAAAGCCGTATTTTGACAAGTTTATTTAATCCAGTGTGGTAGAAAAGGCACAGCTCCAGTAAATGTAAATTTAACTGTCATTACCTGGTGTTCTTTGGAAGAAATAACTTCTTTAAAGAGCCTCACTGGCTCTAAAAAAATTTTAAACAACAATTAACATGAAGAAAAATTTTTAACTTGGTTTTTTTACAGTGAAAATATACATACCATACCTTTGTGTATACACAATCCTCACCCCACCTCCCACCATTCAAATAGTTAC
>SJYH01007150.1:24100-46448 GCA_006408735.1 Sylvicapra grimmia
CATCTATGGGCAAGGGTGTTTTACAGGTGGTGTTTGAAAGATTATGAAAGAGCCTGAGATTGAAGAAAGAAAAATTCCCAATAATATTTACATGGAAAGACCAAGTCTCTATAAAAAATAGTCAAAATAGTGGGTCTTGGAGTTTAAACAGTTCACTGTTACTTTACATTCTAAAGTGCATATAGATTGGTATTTTTTAAAATATCACTGGAAAATTTAATCTTTTTATAGAAAAATAGAGCAGATATTTTTCAGCTTTACTGGCAAAAGTTGGGGATGAAGAGAACAGTTATCTCAGTGTAAGTTTAAAACCAACTTAGGGAAAAATGCTTGAGAATTCTTTAGTGATGGTGGTGATGCTTACTTGAGACTGAGTCCAAGACAATATCCTACCTGATTTTGCTTGAATGAAAGCTATTTAAAATGGAAGTGAAAAACTGAGTTTCTTGTCACAGTTTGTAAAGGAAAATGGTATAGTCAAGGCTGAGATACTACTTGGTTTTAACTTTAAATTTCCCTTTACCTTAGGCAAAGGAAAATTTATTATACGTAGGTGACAGAGTCCTTCCTTATAAACACCTGAGGGTAGATCAGGTGAGGTCAGCACCAGGATAGGAGTGACCCCTGGTTAGTGTTGTCATCCAAGAGAGAAAGGACAGCCACAGGCTATTTGTGCATTTTCAGTTTAAAAGATCAGGCAAAGAATAGCAACAGAAAACACTCCTGTATTTGCTGAGGTCCCTCCCTGGCATGAGTTATAAGTGTGAATACTTAATGGTACTTCATATAAAAGCTTCAAGAGAGAACTTTTAATGCATGTCTAATACAGTAGCTTAGCAGGTTTATTAAATATGTTTTCAGATATTTCAAAAAAAGTATTCATCTTCTTAAAAGTATGACTTGACCTGTAGGACTTCGCTTCCCTGTGCCTGGCACTCAACCACACACTTAGTTGTTAATAGCTAATAGAGGGTGATAGCATCAGCAGCTTCCTGTAACTATCGGGAATAGGATTTGTGTTTGGTAGAAAGGAGAGAAAACAGACTTCAAAAAACCTGCTCACCGAAGCTGGAGATAAGTGGGAGTAGAACCTTCCACAGAGATCATAATGCATTCTTCACAGGAACGCTGACTAGCTGGCAAGCATATTTTGAGCTCTTCCATGATGAAGAGCAACAGTCTTCACGGTTGGAGGAGAAGCCCCTTCTGCTCAGTGGTCCCAGAGCCTAGGATGGGCAGGTCCTTTCCATAAGGCATGAGGGCCCTCCTCCCATCGTGCTCTCCCAGGGACACTGTGGACTCTCTCACAATATTTCAATGTCCCATTTCTGTGTTTCTTCTCCCTCCAGGGGCTGGTTTACAATTACGTGAGTTTTGTCATAATAGTTTCCTCCTAAAATAGCAATTCCAAAAGGAAAGATTAATTTGTTCACACAGGTGCTTAACAACTTCACAACTGTCAGAAGACTTTTGTTCAGCCCACTTGCTGGTGGTGTAGATTCATATGTCTTTATAAAAGTGATGGTCTGAAATGGGAAACTGAGGTTAAACAGGTATATCTGTTAACCTCAAACCAGACCGCACAGCAGTGTTTGTTTGAAAAAGCTAAGCAGTCATTTATACATCTATATATGTATAAATGATGTGCCCTAACAATGGGATTCTTAAGAACACAGTGCTCTGAGTGCGCTCTAGCTCAGTGTCACACTGCATTTTTGTTTCTACACCAAGAGTGGCTGTGACTAAACCAATCAAAGCACCAGCACTGAATAATATTGGCCCTGACCTTGTTGAATTCAAAAGTGAGTTTAAATGATACCTACTGTAAATTTTAAGAACCACACAATTCAGAACAGAAAGAGATGTTTCTTTAGGGACCAGATGACAGGTTACGGTTGGTGATGCTTCAAATTTCAAAATGTTCTCAAAGATCATACAGCAGATGAAAAATTTTACCACTGTACTGATAAGAACCTTCATAGGCTTGGTCCTTAGGCTTTTGATCCACCTATAGCTAATTGTTTTGCTTGTTGTTTGTTAAAATGGCAAGTCAGCTTTTTCAAGTATAATTAAAAATATTTCCCTTAAACATAAGGTTTTCTTCTACCCAGGAGGAGGTGGAGGTTTGGAATTCAAAATGAATATCCAAGGACACAACACACTAGCTTTCATCATAGGCCTACCTTTAACATCAAGGACTAGTTGATCACTGAGGTAGGAGCTGATGGTTCCATTTCTGTTCAGTCTCCACTTCTGCCTGAACTGCCCATGTTCGGTCCAGAGGGCGACTTTAGCTCCAGGTGTGTCTCGACCACCGATGACATCGAGACATGTGTCACTGGCCTGAAAGGTCAAGAAATACATTGGCAGTACTACATTTGCTAAAATCAGTTGGATTGAGTCCTTTTTCATGTGAGTAAATCAGACAAGCCCATCTAAAAAGAAAACAAGATCTAAAACTAAATCTAAAATTATAATCTCAGTCAACTTTTTAAGTTGTTATGGCTGAGGGAAGGTGATAGTATGGAAATAAACCTACTGAATTAGAGGTACTTTTTTTTTTTTTTTCTGTGATTGCCTGAATCTCAAACTGCTGTGGTTGGAAGGAATCATAATTTTCCATGGTACATATGAGTGTCAGGAAATCACATATCATTTTAGAAATCATGTAAGTCTCAGTGTGGTGGTGGTTCAGTCACTAAGTCGTGTCCAACTCTTGCGATCCCACCCGTCCATGGGATTTCCCAGGCAAGAATACTGGAATGGGTTGCCATTTTCTTCTCCAGGGCATCTTCCTGACCCAGGAATTGAACCTGGGGTGGGAAGATCCCCTGGCGAAGGGGTAGGCTACCCACTGCAGTATTCTTGGGCTTTCCTTGTGGCTCAGCTGGTGAAGAATATACCTGCAATGCGGGAGATCTAGGTTCGATTCCTGGGTTGGGAAGATTCCCCTGGAGAAAGGAAAGGCTACCCGCTCCAGTATTCTGGCCTGGAAAATTCCATGGACTGTATATGTATAGTCCATGGGGTTGCAAAGAGTCGAACATGACTGAGAGACTTTCACTTTTGCACTGCAGGTGGACTGGACTGAGCCACCAGGGAAGCCTGAGGTATTTGCTTTTAAAAGAACATCCAGATCTGACAACAGATGGTTAAATAAAGATTTGTTGAATTAGGATTAAATGTTGAGTTAGTGTTAGCTTAAATATATAAGGTTGAGCTTGTTTTTCTTATAAAACTACTGGGTGATGTGCTGGATACCCAGACAATAATTATGTTTAAGTGCTTTTCATTCTGTTGAAGCATGAGAAAAAGGTCGATAATCCACTGGTGATATAATAAAACTGGTGTCTTATTCTCCATACCATCAAACATAATAGAACGGATGCAGAAAAACAGAGAAACCTGACTTTTATTTTCTAAACTTCCTCCAAAAGCAGCGGCTTTCTTTACCTTCATTATCTGTTTCGAAGATGTGCTTGGTTGCTCAGTCGTGTCCAACTCTTTTTAACCCCATGTACTGTAGCCTGCCAGGCTCCTCTGTCCAGGCAAGAATACTGGAGTGGGTTGCCATGCCCTCCTCCATGGGATTTTCCCAACCCAAGGATTGAACCTACAACTCCTGCATTGCAGGCAGATTCTTTCCCAGCTGAGCTACCAGGGAAGCCCGTTTTGAAGATGAGAAAGGTTCAATTCAACGTGTTTGGAATCACAAAGACAGCTAACTTGATCTGGGCCACAGAGCATAAGAAACATCTCAGAAAAGCACACCATCCATTTGGGTGTGATGATTTTATCACTAGTTTAAAAAAAAAAAAAACCATTTAGTATGTATTAGTCTTTTTACTTTAAAACAGAATTTTTGGCTATAGAAAGTCTAGTTTGTAAGTCCGTTTCAAGCTTCAGTAATATATGTCAATGTCTTGATCATCATGCAGCAAACTATTCGTAGGCAGTTGCATTAATTGTATCATGCCATTTGATTTGGGAACATTCTGGTTTCTAAAAGACCAAAGATCAACAAGCAAGCTATATGATCGGTGGGGCTGGTTACCTTGGATTTAAAGAGTCCTCGACAGTAGTGCCAGATCTGAGTATTCTTCCCGCTGTAGGGAGAGATGCACACAGAGGTTGCCCTGGTGTCGGCCACATTTCCCGTGACTGTCAGGTACCCGTCCTGGGCTCGGTTCCTTATTCTGATGTACACTGCGGGCTGTGGCAGGAGGGACAGAGCCAGTTAGAAAAATACCTTTTGAATCTGGAAATCAGCCCTTTCCAAGGAAAACTTGAAGGAAACATGTGAGAAGAAACAGAATTTAGCTTATTTATATGTTTCTAATTTTCCATTAAAAAGCCCTTACACCACTGAGCACATACTTTTCACTTGTACACTCTCTATTGTCTTTTCTGAAATACACTCTTGGGAGGTTGAAAGGTAATAGTTTCATTTATTCACATTCTGGTATGACAAGGGGCAGATGCAGAATTAGGGACTTAATGAGGTTCATGCAGTAACTACTATGTCCTTGTGGGTCTGGGGAAGGCTGGGGAGTAATAATAAGGGCAAGGTACTACCTCCATGGATGGAAAAACAATTGAGCAGGCAAGGTACAATAACAAGACACGCTGGCTTGTGCTATGATTAAGTGCCAAATGACTTCTATGGGAAGTTGTGAAAAACCCAGGTGGCTGAAGGCCCTCGAGTAATTTTTTTATTTCTATTTATACTTTGTTGAAATTTCCTTGATATTTCAAGGAAACAAAAAATTTCATCCCTTGGGGCTGGAATATGTAGGAAGTTTTCAAATAAGATACAAAGTCTAGGACCCACCGCTAAGGATCACAGTTACTATTTATTGAGACTTAGTCCTAAATGCTACCAGAATTAATGACCAGAAAAATCCTTTAAGAGAATACAGGGGACTTCCCTGGTGGTCCAGTGGTTAAGACTCCACAGTTCCACTGCAGGGGGCACAGGTTTGATCCCTGGTTGGGGAACTAAGATCCTGCATGTTGCAGGGTATGTTCAAAAATTAAAACCACCACAGGAAAAACAAAGTATAATTATGACCTGCATTCTTACAAATAAGGGTTACACAGATATGGAAAAATCAGGTTTGCCTGTGCCAAAACCCTCCCTATACACCCTGATGCTCTAAGGCCTGTGCAGAGATGCACTCATTACTCTGAGACACGGGGAATAAAAGACCGATTCCAAAGTTGGCAGTGGAACAGGATGATAAAAGAACAGAGCACATGACTGAAGCACCACAGAAACTATTCTCCCAGCCCCAGGACTTAGGCCTCCAGTCTTAATGTAGTAATACTGGACACTCAATATCCCTGTCTTGGATCAGATGTTGGCATCCCACTTAGATCCTTATCAAATACCAGTAACACATGATGGGTTACTGAATAAAGAAGCACTTTTCAAGCCGAGAAAGGTAAGAGCTAGGCAAGTGCAACAAGGCATTATGGTAAGCCCACCAATGAATATTCTATTTTGAAGTTTAAGATGGATCAGTGTGAGGCTAGTTGAAGTTTGGTAAATTGGTGTCATGTTTTAGCATTCCTATGGAGATAAACATTCTGGGCACTTAAATAAGCAAATAAAAGGACAGTTTTTTAAATATGGTAATATAAAGCAGATGAAAAAGATATATTACTTGGTAAAGTGTTTTAACTGTTTCAAATCATTATTTCCATATTCACAGTGCAACAGTAAGGTATTTAAATTCCTGTAATTTGTAATCTATGAATCATATAATTCTGTAAGTCTCCTACAGTTATTAATTCTGGAGGCTTCACTACATTCTTTACAACAGTTTCCTTACCTTGCACCTGTAAGAAAACAGGTGTGACCTTCACAAAGGACAGTTCCACTTATGTTAGGACCAAACATCACAGTTTTTAATCAGTTAGCTCAAGTGTCAGACTTTATTTTTCTAGGCTCCAAAATCACTGCAGATGGTGACTGCAGCCATGAAATTAAAAGATGCTTACTCCTTGGAAGGAAAGTTATGACCAACCTAGATAGCATATTGAAAAGCAGAGACATTACTTTGCCAACAAAGATCTGTCTAGTCAAGGCTATGGTTTTTCCAGTGGTCATATATGGATGTGAGAGTTGGACTGTGAAGAAGGCTGAGTGCTGAAGAATTGATGCTTTTGAACTGTGGTGTTGGAGAAGATTCTTGCGAGTCCCTTGGACTGCAAGGAGATCCAACCAGTCCATCCTAAAGGAGACCAGTCCTGGGTGTTCATTGGAAGGACTGATGCTGAGGCTGAAACTCCAATGCTTTGGCCACCTCATGCAAACAGTTGACTCATTGGAAAAGACCCTGATGCTGGGAGGGATTGGGGGCAGGAGGAGAAGGGGACGACAGAGGATGAGATGGCTGGATGGCATCACCGACTCGATGCACATGAGTTTGGGTGAACTCCAGGAGTTGGTGATGGACAGGGAGGCCTGACATACTGCGATTCATGGGGTTGCAAAGAGTCGGACACAACTGAGCGACTGAACTGAAGGTAATAATCACTCTTATTATGCACTTGTAGTCTGACTTCTCTGTGATTATACATTAAAGCACTGATATGCATTGTAAGTGCCTTACTGAAGCCCTCATTTCCAACCTCAGAGGATCACATTTTGATGATTCCTGAATTTCTAAACAATAATATAAGCCAAAGCAGTGCCAAGAGGCTTACCAAAAAAAGGAATTATGACCCATAATACATCCATCTATGGCTAAACCACCCTGAATGCGCCTGATCTTGTCAGCTAAGGAGGGTTGGGCTTGGTGAGTGAGTGGACAGAAGACTCATAATACTGTTATAGGTACCTATAGAATTCCTCTGCTGGTTTTCAAAGCTGTGGCCTAAATAAACAAAGGGAAAATATTAAAGTATTATTTTGAAAGTAAATGTTTAACTAGGAATAATTTCCTAATGCACAATTCAAGGAGAGTAATAATGTTATTAAACTTCCATGTAGAATCAGAGGCTACTGTTCTAGCTATCTTGAATAACAGCCAGGGACATCCTTCCCAGCAAGGGACCCCCTTTCAAAAGTGAGGGAAAAATTCTCAGCATCTAACTTGGCTTCCAGAGTTTCTAACAACCTGAGATTAAGTGTTACTACTAATATATCAACTAAACTGAAATCCCACCTCTGCCGTGCTTTTCCCCCACGGCTTTTCAGGACAGTTCCCTATCATCCTGTGTGACAGGACTGAGGAATAAGCAAGATGCAGTGCAGGAAGATCTGCACCACACACTGCCAGGGAAGTGCACTGATGCTTAGTATCCCTCAGCCGGGCATCTCTGGTTCCCTCCAAGGACGCTGGGAATAAAAACCTTTCAAAATAAAGGTGTCACCACAGCAACAGGAGCCAGCTGTTGTGTCAGTCCTCACGATGATTTAACCCTCATGATGATACTGAGGGGTAAGCTCACCAGTGACAAACCTGAGATGCCAAGAAGTGAAGTGACTCAAAGTCACACTGCTTCTGAGTGGCAGAGCTAGGATCTGAACCAACAGAACTACAGTAGTGGGAATGAGCATGGTGTGCACATATGTGCATGCTCGTGTGTATACACACGTGTGTGTGTGTCTATCCATTTATCCATCAAAAAAACATTTCTCTCTTGCATTCCTTTTGATAAACAGCATTCTGACAGGCGGGGGGCGGGGAGGGGTGGTATCCCATAATGGCTTTTAATTCGTGTTTCTCTGATGACTAGTGATGCTGAGCATATTATGTGCCTGTTGGCCATCTGCATTTCCTTTTTGGAAAAATGTCTCTTCAGTTCTGCCCAAATGCTACGGGGGATCTTCTTCCCAGTGCAGTGTCCCCAGGCTACGGTGCCCAGTGCAGGGCTCAGACCCTCACTCCTTTGGACGAACTATTCTCCAATTATTGGGTCGCCCACCCAGGAGATGTGATCTGATTATACTGCAAATCTGTCCTACTCCTAGTGGCTCCTTTTATCTTTAGTGGTAGAGGATCTTTTCTGGTGGGTCCCTCTTTTTCATCCATGGTTGTTCTGCAGACAGTTGTGACTTAGGTGTGCCTGTGAGAGGAGCACAGGTGAGGAGGTGAGCTCAGGGTCTTTCTAGTCCGCTACCTTGGTCCCTCTCCATTTTGTGTTTTATATGACTGCTTTGAGTTGGGCATGTTTTCCCAATAAAAACGTAAGCTCCAGTAAGGCCTAAATCATGTCTACCCTTATATATCTTCTGTAATTATTTTTTGCATAGTATCAAACATTGAACTTATCCATTTATACATTCATTCCTTCACTGAAAAAATAGTCCCTGAGTGCCTACAGTGCGCCAGACATTGTGATAGGCAGAAGTGCAGAGTGAGAAGCCCTTCGTGGGGCTTGTAGAGCTAGAAAGTGCCCAATCCAACAAAAACATCATTACACATCTCAGGCAGCGTCTTGTAGAAACAGAACCAGGTCTTTAAGGGTGTCATTTAGATTCAGAGAGAGAGAGAGAGTAAGAGAGACTTCCTGGAGGGCCTGACGCTTCAGGTGAACTTAAAGGAGGACAAGGAACTAGCCAGTCAAAGAATGGAGGAAGAAACTTCTAGACAGAGCCTGTAAGTGTGGGAAAGCACTCTGTGCTGGTACATGGCACAGAGCCAGCGTGTGAGGGGGAGACACAGCCGAGGCTGGAGAAGCCAGGGGGAGCCAGATCACACAGGCCATGCTGAAGACATGAGACTAAACCCGAAGAACAGTGGGAAGTTTCTGCATAAAAGACTGACAAGCAGTAGGTGTGCAATAAATCCTGGTTCATTAAATTGCCAGGATCCATCCTGAGTATTATGTAANGTGTTTCTCTGATGACTAGTGATGCTGAGCATATTATGTGCCTGTTGGCCATCTGCATTTCCTTTTTGGAAAAATGTCTCTTCAGTTCTGCCCAAATGCTACGGGGGATCTTCTTCCCAGTGCAGTGTCCCCAGGCTACGGTGCCCAGTGCAGGGCTCAGACCCTCACTCCTTTGGACGAACTATTCTCCAATTATTGGGTCGCCCACCCAGGAGATGTGATCTGATTATACTGCAAATCTGTCCTACTCCTAGTGGCTCCTTTTATCTTTAGTGGTAGAGGATCTTTTCTGGTGGGTCCCTCTTTTTCATCCATGGTTGTTCTGCAGACAGTTGTGACTTAGGTGTGCCTGTGAGAGGAGCACAGGTGAGGAGGTGAGCTCAGGGTCTTTCTAGTCCGCTACCTTGGTCCCTCTCCATTTTGTGTTTTATATGACTGCTTTGAGTTGGGCATGTTTTCCCAATAAAAACGTAAGCTCCAGTAAGGCCTAAATCATGTCTACCCTTATATATCTTCTGTAATTATTTTTTGCATAGTATCAAACATTCAACTTATCCATTTATACATTCATTCCTTCACTGAAAAAATAGTCCCTGAGTGCCTACAGTGCGCCAGACATTGTGATAGGCAGAAGTGCAGAGTGAGAAGCCCTTCGTGGGGCTTGTAGAGCTAGAAAGTGCCCAATCCAACAAAAACATCATTACACATCTCAGGCAGCGTCTTGTAGAAACAGAACCAGGTCTTTAAGGGTGTCATTTAGATTCAGAGAGAGAGAGAGAGTAAGAGAGACTTCCTGGAGGGCCTGACGCTTCAGGTGAACTTAAAGGAGGACAAGGAACTAGCCAGTCAAAGAATGGAGGAAGAAACTTCTAGACAGAGCCTGTAAGTGTGGGAAAGCACTCTGTGCTGGTACATGGCACAGAGCCAGCGTGTGAGGGGGAGACACAGCCGAGGCTGGAGAAGCCAGGGGGAGCCAGATCACACAGGCCATGCTGAAGACATGAGACTAAACCCGAAGAACAGTGGGAAGTTTCTGCATAAAAGACTGACAAGCAGTAGGTGTGCAATAAATCCTGGTTCATTAAATTGCCAGGATCCATCCTGAGTATTATGTAAGCGGGGTTGGGGGGAGCCAAATACTTAGGAGGTGAAACCAGTGCACTCTCAGTTCATTTTTGTTTCTGTTGTTTGCTGCGGAGCTTAGGATACTTATTTTCCCATGAAAAGACAACAAGGTCAATCAGACTTAAGACTCAAAACTAAAACCCAATACTGACCCTAGGTACAATTTTATGATTTAGTTTTATGATCCCATCCTAATGGGATCCTCTTGTAACATAAATGGCAAGCTAAATTAAATGGTCCACTGTTCAGATGCTGTGGTTTACGACATTTCTACTAGGAAATTGAGCTATATTATTAGATGATATGGTTCTTTTCTCTGTACCTGCTTCACAGGACGGAGGGAACCAATGGTTTTCCATCCACTGAATGCTCTCCAATTTGGGATCTCATTAGGCTCGAGTAGGATTTGTCTTCCTAAGAAATTGGGTCCTTCGTAAGCTATCCACCTATACGAGAACAGGAAAGAAAAAAATGGGATGCTTAAAGCAATCTCTTATCAAAAATACCTCTTACTATACCATATAGGGTTCACTCATTACAACTTCTAGGTTTGTAGACTGTTATTAAGAGAAAAAATGTTGGGTATTTTCATGTTTGTTTTCATTTACTGATTTTATTTGGGAGCACCCGGTCTTAGCTGCGGCATGCGGGATTCTTAGTTGTGGCACACAACTCTCAGTTGCAGCACGTGGGATCCAGTTCCCCAACCATGGATTGAACCTGGATCCCCTGCATTGGGAGGGCAGAGTCCTGGCCACTGGCCCACCAGGGGAGTCCCAAATGTGTATTTTAGTGGAAAAATCCAAAGAGGATGAGGAGAAAGCGCAATGGACTGTGGCCCAGAAGATCAGCAGGAACCTGGTTGTCTTCCTTTCAAAACAAGGTTCCCTCCAGCTCTAGAATTCTGTGTTATTTGGATAATACCAGGTTTTCCCCCCTAACATTCTAAGATTTAGACAAAGACGATAATCCCTCCCTAATTACCCAGTTAAAAAATACCGGCTTCCTCTCCCACTCTTAGGCTTGCTGTCCCACGTCCTTCAGAGCCTCTGCGCGGCTCTAGCAACCTCTGCAGACACACCTCCTCCCACAGCGTCTCCCACGAGGACTACTTAAAATTGTCCACAGAAATCCTGTCTGAACTCTTCAGACTGGCTCCTTTTCCAGATACTTCTCAGGACCCCAGGGGCCTTCCAGCTGGGCAGAGTGTCCAGGGCTTCACGGAGTATGTTTGGAGCCTGGAGACCTATGCCACCGCACACAGTCATGCCCATTCCTTTCCGCACTGGCCTCGGCTGCTTCTGCACCATGGCGTTAGGTGACAGAGGCAGGCTGGCCAACAGACTGAAAAGACCACCTGGCCCCTTGCTGCAGAGGTTTGCTGAGCCCGGCTTGAGGTGGTTATCAAGCTGGACACACAGTTATGGAAAATAAACTGGGACCGCCAAGAGAAACTGCACTTCTCAGCAGGAACCCAGGTCATGGCACACAGTGCTTTCAGAAAGGACACGTGAAGATGAGGTGGCTTGTTCAGACAAAGCCACAGCTCTCCACAGCCGAAATCAGGCTTGGCCAAATTATGCATGGACGAGCGAGACAGATGACCTTCCCTCCACCCCGTCCTGCTAACACAGCCTACACCGTCAGACTGGTGCACCGTCAGGATGATATGGCCATGGGGAGGCTGGGCTGCCTCTCCCGGCCTGCAGACTCTTTAAACAGGCAGGGAAGTCTCAAATTATAAGACCGAGATATGGTTCTAATAAACGTGACCTCCTTATGTATCAATCTAATGAACTGCACAACTGAAAAGCATTGAAGCTTGCCCCCATTACCACCACAGATTAAAGATGTGGGATAATACAAGGATTAAACAGAACAAAACAAAACCTGTCACTGAGGGCAGCTAGTTGTGCATGAAGTGGTATTCTGGGAGCCATTTGTAGCCCAGGAAAACCTTCAGACAGCCTTCACTCTTCCTATCCCGTGTACTGATTCTCTCACAAAGAATCCAGAACCATATAATAACTGTTAAACTTAATTTTCAAATCAGTTTATAGTCTCAGCTTTCTCTTTCATTATCCCCCGACAGTTTAACAAGGAGAGTTGATTGTCACACAATTTCAAAGTCATAAGACACACAAACGGCCTCTTTATATTAATTATAGAGAGCAACGTGTGTTCTTTTGGATGACTTTTGGTACCAAAACACCAAAGGTGCAGGAGGAGGGGCAGGCTAGGCTGACAGCCACTCTCAGAAATGTCCTGAGATGAAGATTTTCTAGGAAGCATAAGAGCTGCAACTTCAGGGCCCCTCACTTTCAGGCCACTTACCATTTCTGTCCTGAATAAATGTGCAAGTTCATGCCTAATTTATGTACCCCTCATTTTTCATTTCTTTTCTTGGAGTCATCTTCCCAGACTGTTAAAGTACAGGCCCCATATGACCTGCACCCACCCTGCCCAACATCTTGCATAAGCAGCGACACTGGTAGGCAGGCTGGGTCAGCCAGGACACCGAGCATGAAAATAAGTGCCCTAGAACAAAACAGCTCTAGCATAAACAAGACATCAAATCAAAACACCAAAAAGCGCTGATAGTTTTAGTCACTTGTCTTAAGCAGATAATGGTTTCTCACCTAGTCAAGGTCAATGATTCAATCAGATTCCTTCCAAAAGGAAAGAGGGCTCAAATTGTTACAGTCATCTGGTCCACTCCTCTAGGACCCACGCTCTGAACACATGGCAGTCGTCCCAGACCACTGCCTGCTACTGCATACTGGACACAGTCCACAGACTTCTCTTATTTGAGAGAATGTACGATTATTACATGGAGACAGAAAAGAAGTGAGAATACCATCACACCAAGTAGCAGAGGCAGTGGGGAAGAGAAAGCACCTGTGCAGTGCTGGCCTGCCACAGTGACTGGAGCAGGCCAGGCCCTAGCCCCATACTTACAGTCCACTTCTCACCCACACGGACTGGGTGTAGAAGTGCAGGTCCTTGTTCAGAACAGAGTTCACAGCCTCTTCTAGATGTAACTCTCTCCCCTCACAGTGTTCCAGAGCAAAAAGGCTAAGGGAGGGTTCTTCAAAAACCTAAAAGCAGAGAAAAGAGAAAGCATCACCAGAGGGCGGCTATCCCTCGGTGACATCCCAGTCACAGTGCAGGGTGTCCTAGATGCTGCACCTGCTAATGGTGTTATTGTCAAAGCTGCAGTGGTGAGACTAGATTCCATTAATAATGATTATTCAATTTTTTTGTAAATTAAAATTGAAATATTAGAAAAGCAGTCAATCTCACAATAAAAATAGAGACCTGTTCTAGTCACATATTAAGGTCTGAATGTGCTATAAAACAGACCATGCTTTTGGTCCTGCCAGTACTTTTAGCTGGTCACAGTAAACACAGAATGGAACAGCACCCTCTCTTCCCAGGAGCTCACAGGCATAATCACTGAGGATATAAGACTTCATGGCTCTAGGCTCTTAAAGGTGTTCCTAGGAGGGAGGAGAAGATATTTTTAATTTAACAATAATAACAACAAAAAGCCAGAGTGCACAGGGGTGGGAGTGATTTCGACATTAAAAAGTACTTATTCCCCCAACCCCTCATGTCAGACAAGAACAGAAATCAATTTTGCTCTTTTTCATTCATTTGTGTATACAAGATAACCATGCTAGGAGACTTCTGTGGGATGAGAAGTCAAAACAAGTCAACATCCTTATGTCTGAGGCATTACTAACTAGTAGCTACACCAGAACTGCATAGACATCGTAAAGTAATCCAGGGTAGAAAAAGAGATGCCCCATGAAAATACCCAGTGGAAGCCCAAATTCTTTTTAGCAGAAGGCTGTAGAAATCAAGGAGGCTTCACAAACATGGTGGCGTGTGAATTCAGTCAGTCTCAAAAGATGCCAGTGACCTGCAGAGGCCTAAGGAGAGCAGAGGGAAGGTGCTCTGTGCAGAGAAGGGGACAGAAATGCATGAGCTATGTTGGGGCACAGCAAGTAAACCAACGTAGCCAAAAGACAGAGCCTGGCAGGAAACTGTGCCAGCTGCGTCCACTGTTTGCCTCTGTGTATCGAGCTGCCTGCTTCTCCTTGACCCTGACAGAGCAGACGGATTCACTGCCAGCTGGGAGTCCTGGAAGGCATTTGGGCAGAGGAGGAGGAATGGGCTGAGCCAACTGTAACCCAGTACATGGGAAGTAACACAACAGGCAGGAACTGGCTGTTCGGACAACAGTAAATGAACAGCCCAGCAACAGACTCTCACTATACCTGCGTAAGACCGAAATGACTTACGAAAATGTTATTCCTAGCATCCATGTTAGGAATAGCAAAGTTGGAGAATGACTTAGAAGTCCATCATGAGGGCGTGGGTTATGTCTGGTGCATTCACGAAGGAATTCTATCCAACTGTACAAAACAGTGAGGAGATCATTACGAAAGATCTTTGAGATATGATATGTTCATTAGCAGCAAATACAAAGTGAAGAGTAATGCAGGAGAGCAGACTTTTTATGCTACAGTTTGTGTACAGAAGGGAAAATAATTTAGGTACACACATGTATAATATGTGGTTTATACACATGCAAATGTTTCTTAAAAAAATCAAGTATAAAGCACCTCCATGGCTAATGTGTCAGAAAACTAGGATCTAAGAAGATAAAGGGAGGAGTGGGAGCAAAGTTCTTCACTGCAGGCCTTTGGTCCTTTTCTATTTTTGAACTATGGAAATACTTATTCAAAATTTAAATCGGTAATTATTATGCATATGTTTGCATAGAAATGTGGTTTACGTGTATTTTTCTTTAAATAGATTTCAGGAAACTTATCTGGCAACAAATGAGTGAAGAAAATAGAGTGTAAGTATCAGGACATAGAAAGAATCTTCTAGAACAAAGAAAAAAGAGCCTGATCTAAAAAAGAATCTTCTAGAACAAAGGAGGGGGGTGTGGAAGGTCAGGATTGGTGAAGAGGGGGTGGCCAGAAAAACTACCACAGTGACAAAAGGGCCCAAGTAAGACAAACAGATGAATGAGTGAGAAAAACATGTGAGAGTGTGGCTGGGAGCATGGTCAACCCTTGAATGATGAGGGCTGGAACTGCATGGGTCCACTTATACAAGGATTTTTTGCAATAAATATGTACTACATGATCTGAGGTTGGTTGAATCCTTGGATATGGAAACACAGAGATGGAGGGCCAACAGTAAAGTCATATGCCAACTTTCAACTGTGTGGACAGTCAGCACCCTTAACCCCTGTATTGTTCAGGAATCAACTCCTGGACTTCCCTGGTGGCATAGTGGATAAGAATCTGCCTGCCAGTGTAGGGGACATGGGTTCAATCCCTGGTCCGGGAAGATTCCACTTGCTGTGGAGTAACCCAGCCTGTGCGCCTCAACTACTGAGTCTGCACTCTAGAATCTGAACTCTGCAACAAGAGAAGCTACCACAATGAGAATCCTGTGCACTACAACTAGAGAAAGCCCGTGTGCAGCAACAAAGTCCCCATTGCAACCAAAATAACTAAATTTTTTTAAAAAAAGTCAACTGCAATTTGTCATATATGAGAAATTCTGGAGAGCAAACATGCCCAGCAGCTAAGAACTTTTACTGAGAACCAGAGGTTTTATTGTTGAGACAGAGGCAGGATAGCCATAACAGAAGTGCCCAGTGAACATTGTGCCCTTTGATCTGGAGTTCAGGGAGAGGATTGAATGTAGGGATGATCATTTGGGAGCTCCCAGAACCTGAGTAATAACTGGAGTCAGTTACAGGAAAGGGCAGGGAAGCAGGAGGAGAACAGAGCCGAGCTGACACACAGAGCCCACGAGTGGTGATGCAAGGCGGNCAACAGTAAATGAACAGCCCAGCAACAGACTCTCACTATACCTGCGTAAGACCGAAATGACTTACGAAAATGTTATTCCTAGCATCCATGTTAGGAATAGCAAAGTTGGAGAATGACTTAGAAGTCCATCATGAGGGCGTGGGTTATGTCTGGTGCATTCACGAAGGAATTCTATCCAACTGTACAAAACAGTGAGGAGATCATTACGAAAGATCTTTGAGATATGATATGTTCATTAGCAGCAAATACAAAGTGAAGAGTAATGCAGGAGAGCAGACTTTTTATGCTACAGTTTGTGTACAGAAGAGAAAATAGTTTAGGTACACACATGTATAATATGTGGTTTATACACATGCAAATGTTTCTTAAAAAAATCAAGTATAAAGCACCTCCATGGCTAATGTGTCAGAAAACTAGGATCTAAGAAGATAAAGGGAGGAGTGGGAGCAAAGTTCTTCACTGCAGGCCTTTGGTCCTTTTCTATTTTTGAACTATGGAAATACTTATTCAAAATTTAAATCGGTAATTATTATGCATATGTTTGCATAGAAATGTGGTTTACGTGTATTTTTCTTTAAATAGATTTCAGGAAACTTATCTGGCAACAAATGAGTGAAGAAAATAGAGTGTAAGTATCAGGACATAGAAAGAATCTTCTAGAACAAAGAAAAAAGAGCCTGATCTAAAAAAGAATCTTCTAGAACAAAGGAGGGGGGTGTGGAAGGTCAGGATTGGTGAAGAGGGGGTGGCCAGAAAAACTACCACAGTGACAAAAGGGCCCAAGTAAGACAAACAGATGAATGAGTGAGAAAAACATGTGAGAGTGTGGCTGGGAGCATGGTCAACCCTTGAATGATGAGGGCTGGAACTGCATGGGTCCACTTATACAAGGATTTTTTGCAATAAATATGTACTACATGATCTGAGGTTGGTTGAATCCTTGGATATGGAAACACAGAGATGGAGGGCCAACAGTAAAGTCATATGCCAACTTTCAACTGTGTGGACAGTCAGCACCCTTAACCCCTGTATTGTTCAGGAATCAACTCCTGGACTTCCCTGGTGGCATAGTGGATAAGAATCTGCCTGCCAGTGTAGGGGACATGGGTTCAATCCCTGGTCCGGGAAGATTCCACTTGCTGTGGAGTAACCCAGCCTGTGCGCCTCAACTACTGAGTCTGCACTCTAGAATCTGAACTCTGCAACAAGAGAAGCTACCACAATGAGAATCCTGTGCACTACAACTAGAGAAAGCCCGTGTGCAGCAACAAAGTCCCCATTGCAACCAAAATAACTAAATTTTTTTAAAAAAAGTCAACTGCAATTTGTCATATATGAGAAATTCTGGAGAGCAAACATGCCCAGCAGCTAAGAACTTTTACTGAGAACCAGAGGTTTTATTGTTGAGACAGAGGCAGGATAGCCATAACAGAAGTGCCCAGTGAACATTGTGCCCTTTGATCTGGAGTTCAGGGAGAGGATTGAATGTAGGGATGATCATTTGGGAGCTCCCAGAACCTGAGTAATAACTGGAGTCAGTTACAGGAAAGGGCAGGGAAGCAGGAGGAGAACAGAGCCGAGCTGACACACAGAGCCCACGAGTGGTGATGCAAGGCGGGCCTGTGGAGGTGGCAGAATAATGAACCCGGAGAGGAGCCAGAAGAGGACGAATCACAGAAGTAAAGGGGAAGAAAATAAAAAGCAAGAGCTGGCCTCGCTATAAAATTCTTCCCTGATGTGGAGGAAGAGGGTACCTGTGACAAGGCAGCTTGGGTGCAGCAATCGGGGCAATTGATAACCAACGCGGGAGCTTAGGGAGCCATCCACCAGAGATGAGGGGTGGGATCTAGGCTGTCAGGGCGGAGGAATAAGTAGGGAAGACTGGAGATGAGGCATACAGGCTATATTTAGAAAGAGAAGGAGGGAAAGGGGCTGTGGCCTCTGTGAACACCTGCAGGTATGGTGGAAGGCGGCAGCATCAATAGGAAGACTCTGAATAAGGCAAGGCTAGAGGGGTGGGTTCCAGAGAAGGAGGTGAGGTCCAATCCCCAGTTCAGAACCTTAGACTGGAATCACCTTATGAGGGAAAGGATCACTTTGAAAAGGATGAAATGAGCTTCCTCTGAAATATAAGGAAAGATAAAGGATGCTGAGAAATTTCCAGGTTTTTAAAATTAGTAAAGACTGAATGACTAAACACAAGCACAAAGATGTAAATAATTTTTTCTTTATGTTATGTGGCAAAGGTTGCCTGAGGATCACGGGGGGTGTGGAGCATTGTTCAACAGTTTCCTGTAGTGACAGCCATGCGGCATACCTGCCTCTTCAGTGTGGTAGCTACCAGCCACCTATGGCCATTGAGCATCTGAAATGTGACTCCTGTGACCAAAGGACTGAATTTGTTTTATTTAACTTTAAAAAACTACATGTGATTACTACTATGGTATTGGCCAGTACAGATGTAGGGGTTTGAATATGCTAGAAAAGAAGGCAAGCATCACAGTGTGCAGTGAGACAGTAAGCTAAGTGTGAAAAAGCTGCCCGGGAAGCACTGATTTTCCTTCAGTAAACAACATAAACTGGGTCAGGAATGGATATTCATCTCAAGTCACTGAGTTCCTGAGTGACTGTACACGTGATCAGGCTTCTCCTCTGCTATATGCAAAATAGAAATTGGAAGCATCTCAACAATTTATAGAAGAAATGTCCTTACAGGAGAGTCCAGAATAGCAGGTTAGAAAAGCAGCCAATAGCAGGCGCTAAGTTAGTCACTAAAACTGGTGACCGAAATCAAATGGACAATCAAAATCCACAGGTAAGACTCTGACTTCATTGCAGGACTTTTCCCAACATCTTCACTCTCAAGCTCATGAAAAAGCATTTCCACTTACCTCTACTTGTTGAGTTACTAATCAGTAAGGAAGGGCAGACAGGCAAGGAGCTTGGTGGACTCATGGTCCACCACCAGCAACACTCACCCAAGTTAAGAGTTTGCCAATGTGAGAGCAACAGACCCTTACATTAGAAGCATCTAATGATGTAACTGTTTTATATTCCACAGGAAAAAATGAAAAGCTTATGTGAGGATATAATTTAAATGTTAAAAGTGATATTTTAAGAAAATAGGTCCTGCATATTGACATTTGTTGTCTTCCTTTTGGGGAATGTCCATAAAAGCGTTTTTTAAAAGGCTGTCATTATCATTCAAACTGCATCAAATTCACTCTCCAGTTCAAAGGCAATCTAGGAATTCTACACCTAGAAATTTGCCTTAAGATAACAGTGTGATGATGCCAAGAGCAGACTCACTGGAAAAGACCCTGATGCTGGGAAAGACTGAAGGCAAAAGGAGAAGGGGGCAACAGAGGAAAAGATGCTTTGATAGCATCACTGACTCTGGACATGAATCTGAGCAAACTCTGGGAGACAGTGAAGGACAGGGGACCCTGGCCTGCTGCTGTCCATGAGGTTGCAAAGAGTCAGACACAACTTAGCAACTTAACAACAACAACAAACAATGGAAAATTTGATGGAGGGGATCTCAAAAATTGTTTTAAAAATGATGAAGCAGGAAGACTGGGAAAATAATTGCAGAAAATGACAGAGGAGGGTATTTGTATCAGTTTACTTAACTCAGTAAGGATCCTCTAAGAGACCCAATACATAAATGGGTGAAGAACACAAACCAACAGCATTAGCCAAGGATGAAACATGACTAACCAACATGGACAAATGTCCCTCGTTTTCATTAACGACAACAGGATGTCATCATGTGGTCCCATTTATCAAACTTTTCCTTTGAGAACATCTATTGTTTCTGAGTTTAAAGTCACGCCCTCTTTAGAGGTCTGATAAAGATTTACCCTCTCTTTGTGTTGTGTGTTAAGCTTCGGTTGTGTCCGACTCTTTGCGACCCTGTGGACTGTAATGCACAAGGCTCCTCTGTCCATGGAATTCTCCATGCAAGAGTACTGGAGTGGGTCGCCATTTCCTCCTCCAATGGATCTTCCCAACCCAGGGATCAAACCCACGTCACTTATGTCTCCTGCACTAGCAGGTGTGTTCTTTACCACCAGTGCCACCTGGGAAGCCCAAGTCCAACTTGCTCTTTAAACTATTTTTATTTATATTGGTCTTAATTTATACATACACAGTCGATCTTTGAACAATATACGTTTGAATTGTACCGATTCACTTGTATGTGGATTTTTTTTTTCAGTAAATATTTTCATTTTACAGTTCTTTAACTCAAGTATAGGGGAAAGTTTGTGTTCACTAGAGGTCACAATGTATGGAATTGGAAGAAGTGGGTTTGAGTCCTGATTCTACCCAGAGTGTTTCATCTTCCTGCCCTTGGATGAAACATTTATCAAGTCCTTTGTTTTGAGGTAGAAATAGCCGAACGCAGATTCTTCCACTGCTTACAGGGGGTAGGGCCGGGGAGGTAGGGCATCTCTAACCCCCTGCATTTGTTCAAGGGTCAACTGTACTTAAATTTATAAATGTACTTAAAGGTTAGGGAGATTAGGAAGGCAATCATTCAGAAGTAGAAAGCACTGAAAGAAATAGAAAGAACTATTTTAAAGTCTTATTTTTCTGATATATTTTCCAAACTTGAAAATAGGAAGAATATATATATATATACTGCTAATAGTCTTTAAAACTGATGACAGAGCAATCTGACCTTTCCAAGGAAACCACCAGAATTTAACTACAATTTGATCTCTACAAATCTCTTGGCTTCAGTCCATTCTAACTCAGGAGACAGCCGACCATTTGGGGCCAAACACTCTTCTTAGGTGTCAGCAGTAATAGAACAGGGCATTCCTGCTGGGTCAAGTCTAAGTCATGCAATGAGGATACGGTTTCTAAAAGGAGGAAATTGGATAAGAAAGAAAAAGAGTATTTAAACTGCATTAAAAAAAAAAAAAACCGTCAGTCTATCAACTAAATATTTTAAATGATAACAGTAATAATTAACATGTGACAGCAGGTGCTGGGCATCACACATACATACAGACACACACACACATGAACTACAGATAAATATTTGTAACTGATGGATGGAGAGGTGTATATATATATTTTCTAAGTTTTTTTTTAACCTAAGTCATTTGGCAACAAAATCTGACCTGAATAAGCAGAAGACTATTTATAATATTTATCCAATTTATGTAGCTATGATTATATTTTGCTACAGAAACAGAAATGTGTTTAATTATGGGGTACTGCCCAGAATATTTCTGGGGATACATGCTATCTATGAACCAATGAATCATATTATTGTTTAAAATGTGAAAAATTCCAAATCCCAAAATACATTCATGTTAGGAACTGCAAAACCATATTCACTCCTTTAATCCAAGCAACTTTCCTTTGACATGGGTACAATTATTATCCGCGCTTTACAGATGAAGAATTAAGGCACAGGTCACACACAGGAGTAAAAGAACTAGAAACTAGACAGAATGGCTTCAGAGGCTGTGTTCTTAACCCCTTCACTACAGTTCTAAAATGTTCTAAGTAATTTCATCATGTAGATTATTTTTGATTGGTAGGTGTGATACTATCCGAAGCAGATGACTTCATTTTGCTCAGCTGGGCAATGTTTATGACCCCCATTCTTACCTATCACAGCAATTTAACAGGTGTGTCCACCACTTGGGACTTTCCTGATGGTTCAGTGGTTAAGAATCTACCTGAAAATCCAGGGGATGGGGGTTCAATCCCTGGTCAGGGAACTAAGATCCCATACTCCGGGGAGCAACTAAGTCCGCACACCCCATCTATTGAGCCCTTGGGCTCCAGAGCTCGTGCGCCACCACTAGGGAGGCTGTGTGCCACAACTACTGAAACCTGTGAACTCTGAAACCAACGCACCTTGACCACAGAGCCCACGTCACAGCTAGAGTCCATGTGCCACCACGAAAGATCCCGCACGATGCAAGGAAGAGTTCATGTGCCATGACTCATGGTAGCCAAATGCATACATAAATAGCAAATAAATAAATGTGAAGCTTGGAGACCCTGTGTACAAGTACTCTGCTGGAAGGATGACATTTACATCAGCACAACTTCTATATATATTGGATTAAATGTTTAAATCTAACTAAGCTTTGGTATTTTTCAAAACTATACAGACTTGAATATGAGCTCAAACAAATGGGGATGAAATAATTTCCCTAGTCATCAACTGCACAAGTTTTCAAGATGGTAAAGAGAACATATGTACTTTATATACTTTTTCATTCACTTTTTATCCATATAGAAAGTCTTTGAGGTAGAATGAAGTCTGTCAAATGGTCTTTTCCTAACTTTAAAGACAAAGCAAATGTTAAATTGTATTGGTTAGCTCAGTGTCAATATGGAGCCAGGGCTGTAATCTTTCACTCCAGAGAGTATATAAACTGTAACTTGAAAGCACATAGTTAAAAGATTTTTTGAAATGAGCATATGTGGGGGTTAGAAGTATGGTCTGTGTAATTAAACAGAATATCTCTATTTAGAGCCTCTGTAAG
>SJYH01007150.1:56514-78340 GCA_006408735.1 Sylvicapra grimmia
GTGACAGCCTAGAGAGGTGGGAGGGGGTGGGGGCTGGGGAGGTTCCGGAGGGTGAGGACGTGCGCGCTCACGCGGATGCGCGCTCACGCGGATGCACGCTTACGCTGATGCACGTTGTTGAACTGCAGACTCCAGCACAAATCATAAAGCAGTTATCCTCCAATTTAAAATAGATTAAAAAAAAAGAATGGAAAAGAGAGTAACTTTCCAACTGTGCTATTCGATTTTATTTTATGCTAAAGTCACCTAGTTATGCATCCACAATCATCTTGTTATGTAAAGCAAAGATACCTATCTGGAAGACAATGTCTTCTTTGACCCTCCTAAAGCCTGCTGCTGCTGCTAAGTCGCTTCAGTCGTGTCTGACTCTCTGCAACCCCGTAGATGGCAGCCCACTAGGCTCCTCTGTCCCTGGGATCCTCCAGGCAAGAACACTGGAGTGGGTTGCCATTTCCTTCTCCAATGCATGAAAGTGAAAAGTGAAAGTGAAGTCGCTCAGTCGTGCCCGAGTCTTCACGACCCCATGGACTGCAGCCCACCAGGCTCCTCCGTCCATGGGATTTTCCAGGCAAGAGTACTGAAGTGGGGTGCCATTGCCTTCTCCTCCTAAAGCCTAGCCCTAAGCAATAAAGTTGGCTCTTGAGAGTCCCTTGGACTGCAAGGAGATCCAACCAGTCCATCCTAAAGGAAATCAGTCCTGAATATAAATTGGAAGGAATGATGCTGAAGCTGAAACGCCAATACTTTGGCTACCTGATGCGAAGAGCTAACTCATTAAGACCCTGATGCTGGGAAAGATTGAAGGCAGGAGGAGAAGGGGACGACAGAGGATGAGATGGTCAGATGGCATCACCAACTCAACGGACATGAGTCCGAGTAAACTCCGGGAGTTGGTGATGGACAGGGAGGCCTGGTGGGCTGCAGTCCATGGGGTGAGAAAGTCAGACACGACTGAGTGACTGAACTAAACTGCAGCAATAAAGCCATAAGTCATGGTTTGTGGAGCTGATGCACATTACAAGAAATAATTATTACCATTAAAATCTTCCAAGTACCACTTAAATTCACATCATCTTCTCCCCAGGTAGCAGATGCCATTCTTGGGGAAATGCCGGGACACACAGCCCTCAGGTCCCCGGGTGGAAGAGCACGTGAAAATCCCCACCCTGCTCTGTGAAGGGCTCCACACTCCTGTGCAGAAAAGCCTTCATGGCTGGAACCCCAGTGAAAGGTTCCACCCTTCCTGCTTCTGGAAAGGTCCTCGTGGTGGAACAGTGTCAGAGAGCCATTGCCCTCCAACGATTCTGGGGAGAGACCATCAGGGCTCTCATCCTGACGAGGACCCCCTTCCAAGGCCTTGGGACAGAGTTGAAAATGAAAACTGTAAGGTGAGGGAGTTAGAGAAGGCGAGGTTTGGAAAAAAAAAGCGAGACCAGCACTTGACAAGAAGGGAGAAGGGGCAGCAGTCAGATCAGCGGGCTGCTGCGCCAGGTCAGGAAGAGGGTGGGTACACACAGAAGCATCTGTGTGCGGAGATGCGTCGTTGTGAGGGGGTCTGTTTTCCTCATGATTACTTTGATTAGTTAGCTTTCAACAACTGGGGTAAGGAATTCCTGATCCTGGGATCAGCTGGGAGCTGAACGTAACCAGTCTTAATGTCCATTCCTTTCTTTGGGAGAGAAAGTTCTTTATTCTGTGTAGAATGGGGGCGGGGGGTGGCTGGAGGGGAGTTTTGACTCCAGGCTCTCTTGAGCCTGTAGCTTTCCTTCAGAAACCACAGTCGTGTCCTTGGGGAACCTGGAGCCAACAGCTCGGCGGCGTCTCTGCCCTGCCCTGACCTGCTGAAAAGCTGGGATCTGAACTTGTGCGCCAGTTGGGTCCAAGATCCATACTCTTCCCCACCATGACCTGCGGTCTAACTGTCTAGTCACAGAGTTTTAACATCAGTGCATACTTCTTATGGTGAATCCCACGGAAGAGTTTTCCGTTTCCCTCCCTGACTCTCTCGAGCTCCTTTGAGCGTCTCTTTGGCCCTGAATGACTATCCTGGGACTGCTTTTTCCCAGAGCCGTAAGCACACAGGGAATGAAGGGCCAAGGACTAGCGTAAGGAGACTGGGCCGGGAGTGCCAGCGGCAGACGGCGCGGCCGGCCCTCCCTCTGTTTCTGTAACTGCCGCCGCTGACCTTCAGCTCCCCTGAAAGGGGTTCAGGGGAGAGAAGAAATACGGGGTCTGTGCCGGGGGAAAATCTGAAAGACAAGTCTTCAGACAGGTATTGTCAGGAGCCGATTTTATGAGCCCAATTCTTATATCTCTCCATATCTAGCAAAGCACCAAAATCCTTCACGGTGACGACTGCTCCTCGTGACTAGCAGAGGCTTCGTAATGTTAGCATTAATAGAAATCTTCTGGAAAGATATGTGCTGGATTGCATGTATCTCCCCCTTCACCAGAAATCATACATATACTGACCTTTCCCCCCTACCTCTTTGGTCCAATTTCTCAGAGCTGTCTGACGTGCTGTCTTCCAGACTGAGGGCCTCATTTTGCCCCAAATAAAACTTAGCTCTCAGCTCTTACACTGCACATTTTTTTGTCTGACGGGAGGAAGCTGAGAAAAGTGCCAGCCATTCAGATGCGCTTTGTTTCTTTACTCTGCACATTTCTGCTCCCCTCTGCACCCACACCTTCCCTGAAGACCCCTTGGAGTCTCTCTGTTTAAATTAAAGAAGTCACTGCCTGCCCAGCAACCAAGCAAGGAAGTGAGGAGCTGGCATGATGATGAGACGATAGAATGGCCCAGCTTTCCCCCTGGCATCCGAGGTCCGTGTCCCTGGCATCTGAGGCCCGTGTCCCTGGCATCCGAGGCTGTGTCCCTGGCATCCAGGGCCCGTGTCCCTGGCCCCCAGTTGGAGAGACGTTGGTTAGAAGAACCAGACGGGAACGACACCACCACTCACTGCGTGACTTTGGGCAAGTGGCCTAACTTCTCTGAGCCTCAGTGTCATCTGCCTGAAACACACGTATCAGGGATACACAGGGTATCACAGGCGAGGCAAAGTTTGGAAGAAATGTATAAAAGGGATTTGCAACATCTGGCCCAGAGAAGACACTCACCAAAACAACAAAAGCAGGCAGCTGCCCTTAGTGACGAGTCCCTTTATTTGACAGGTGGTGCAAAGTTCCCACAGCTCAGCCAGACGCAAAGGGAAGCCCTGGCGGCCCCATAGCGGCGCGGAGTCCCGACACGCTCACCTCCCTGTAGTCTGACAGTACAAACAAGGTCCCGATTAACTTTGCCAGAGATGTTTCTAATTTAAACTGAATGCTGTTGGACAGCTCATCCTGTCAGGGAGAGGAGCATAACCATCACTGACCTTTTCAAACAAAGCTAATTGCTCAGGTTTTAAGGTTACAGAGCTGAAATTTTGCCATATATTGATCCAGGGGTGCAAAGTTTCTTCCTAATTTCTAATTTCCCCTAGAGGAAAAAGCAGGAATTTGCCTTGATGGAGCCCATCTTCTCTGGGAGGAACACAGCTATTTAGAAACTTTCTGTTACCAAATCCGCTTGGCCAGCAACTTCCTTGCAGGTCCAGTGGTTAAGACTCTGCCTTCCAGCACAGGGGGTGTGGGTCCATAGCTAAGACTTCGCCCTCCAGCGCAGGGGGAGCGGGTTCGATCCCTGGTTGGGGACTAAGATCCCACGTGCCTCACGGCCAAAACACCAAAATATAAAACAGATTCAGTGTTGTAACCAATCTGGATACTTGGCCAATGATGCAGCCTCCTTTCTCAGCTGAAGAGTCTAATCTAACTACTCAGGTTTTCATTGAGTCAATAAATGCATGTTACTGTATGGCCTGGTGGGCCAGGCCGTGTGCTGGGCTCAGCAGACGGTGCGCCAGTCCTTGCGAGCAGAGGGGAGAGACAGCTACGAATCGACAGTTGATGCAAACGGAGGAGGCGGCCTCTGCTGCTACCGGGAAGAACCAGGGCTGGCGCGTGGGCTGAACGGGCGCCCCTCCAGGCAAGGAGAAGCGGGGGCCTTGTCTCTGCGGGATTTAAAAGTGACTCGGTCTGGTTTTTATTGTCACCAAACGCTGGAAACCCCAAACATTATTGGTGATAAACGCTCCTCCCTTAATGGACAGACTGTCTCCCCACGGTTCAGGTATCCAGGAGATGAGAAAGACTGACCAGATCACTCAGGTAAGGACTCCCAGAAGATGCGCAACTTGAACTTAAGCTGGGGTGGGCAGGAGAGCAGCAGGTATCCAGGCAAAGCTGCAAGGGCGGGGGACACCTGGAGGACCAGGCGGAAGCAGGGGCCCCAGGCCAGCGGAGACCCAGGAGAATCAGGGCTAGACGGCATGCCTGAGGGGAGAGGGCAGGGGGTCTACTGGATGAGAGAGTCTGTGTCCCAGAAAAAAAAAAACAACGAAACAAAACGGTAACAGTTATGCAGCTGCAGCTGATTCACTTTCAACAAAAGCCCCAATTCCTGAGTTTTATGTAAAATACACTCTAGATTTTTATTAAGTATTGGCAACTTATTTAAAAACAAATCGTAGCTACTGGCCAAGTGGGTCCCCCTGGGCCTTTGGGTGGGTGGGAGACAGGCCTTCTATCCTCTGCTTTAGCTCCTCTCTGAAGTACCTGGTAACAGTATGTGATGCAGATTTCCTGAGTTGTTCTGAAAGTGTGAAAACCCCACCAAACAGAAGGCGTTAACTATTCATGACCAGAGCACAATGCCCCAGGCCTCCTGGAGGAAGGACTGATACTGTGAACCCCTGCCGCCCTGCCCGCTAGTCAGAGAATCCCGCACAAGCTGACCACACACCCCTCCACGCGGCCCCCACCCCTGACCACAAGGGCACACGGCAGAGCAGCCACAGGCCACAGAGGAGAACACCCAAGCCTGACAAGTGGGCTTCCGGGGCCCAGCGGGATGAACCTGCCTGCCACCTGCCAGCACAGGAGCCCCGGGCTCGTCCCTGGGTCAGGAAGGTCCCCTGGAGGAGAAACTGGCAAGCTACTCTAGAGCTCTTGCCCGGAGAATCCCACGGACAGAGGAGCCGGGGGGGCCACAGTCCACAGGGCCGCAGAGTCGGACACGACTGAAGAGACAGCACGCACACACACGCGCGTGAGCTGTGATACAAGAAAAATACTGTTCACATCCATCAGACGTCTTTAAAAATGCTTTGTACCCAGTTCTGACGCTCCCATGCTCTGCATGAAAATGGACCGCTCCCGAAACTCTCCTCCTGAAATCTTTTCCAGAAACCCCGACTGGACAGTGCCGGTGACTCTTCCCCGCCTCCTCCTTACCCCACGTGCTGCTTATTTGCTCGCACAGCATCTTCTGCAGCTTCCTTGGGCCTGACTCCTTTGATCTCTGCTCTCTCATCCCATTACTCAGATTCTGCTTCATCCAGGAAACCTGGGACCTGCTGCCCCAAGCAAAAATCATTGTTTTAGACAGCAAGAGGGCAAGGGAAAGACTGAAAACTCACAAATGGTATTTTTCATCCTATTTATTCACAAATGTATTTTCAAGATGCATTTCTGTACATAGACTTAAAAATGTGCTGTCTTTTGATCACAGCAGCTGGTGGCAAAGCTGTCTGTTTATAGTCAACTTAATGTCAAGCGCTGGTACAGAAGTTCCCAACAGCCAAGAACGCTATCATCTGAAAATTTTGAGGAGGAAGTTACTGCAATCAAGTGGGAAGCCTCAGATCAGTCTCTTAAAGCATAGGTAGGGAAAAAAAAAAAGGCAAAAACAAACAATACATAGAGTGGGCCGCTTGGTAGATACTCAGTAAGCCCTAGCTAAGGGTTAAGGCCGGAGAAGGCGATGGCACCCCTCTCCAGTACTCTTGCCTGGAAAATCCCATGGACAGAGGAGCCTGGTGGGCTGCGGTCCATGGGGTCGCGAAGAGTCAAACACGACTGAGCGACTTCCCTTTCACTTTTCACTTTCATGCATTGGAGAAGGAAATGGCAACCCACTCCAGTGTTCTTGCCTCGAGAATCCTAGGGACGGGGGAGCCTGGTGGGCTGCCGTCTATGGGGTGGCACAGAGTCGGATACGACTGAAGTGACTTAGCAGCAGCAGCAGCAAGGGTTAAGGGGCTTCCCAGGTGGCGCAATTAGTAAAAAGGGTGCTTGCCAATGCAGGAGATGCAAGAGACATGGGTTCAGTTCCTGGGTCAGAAAGCTCTCTTGGAGGAGAATACTGCAACTCACTCCAGTGTTCTTGCCTGGAGACACCCACGGACAGAGGAGTTTAGACTACTGTCCATGGGATCACAGAGAGCTGGACGCAACAGAGCCTGCACATACACACTCACACATACACACACACACAAGGGCTAAGGAAGGCATACAGCTGAATTCCTGCAGTCCCTAGAAGGTGGTGCTCTAAAAAAAAAAAAAAAAAAAAAACACACACACAAAACAGTTGGATCCGTTAATTTAATTCCTAGGGGGAAGGGTTCAATTTCATTTTTCATTATTAAAGCCAATTCTTCCTTCCTTCAGTTAAAATGCATCAAATACACCTTCCTCTGGCTCTGTTAAGAAAGGCGAGCAGCGGCCTCTGCCCCACGTGCGCACCGTCTTCGGATGGGTTTCATGGGTTGGGGCCTGTTTGCCTCACACTGGGGTCCCGAGCACAAGGTGGCGAGGCCTGCTCGAAGGAGGTGGAGAAAGAAAAGAAGAATGAACTCCCCTCTTTGCTCATCTGATGCCCAGAAGAATCAAACAGGAAGACAGTGGTCACCACAGACTTCTTGAGCTTACTTTCTTTTTGTTCCTGGGGATGTCTCCTTTATTTCATGATTCCAGTGCCCACAAGACCCAGTATTGCATCACTCCCCACCACCACCATCACGAGACTTAATTTGGAAAATAAAGCAAGCTCCTTTTTGATGATTCTCTCTCTCTCTCTCAGTGTTCAAAGTGACTTTACGTTCAGATCATTCTGGAAGAAATCATTTTAAAAGCCTGTCACTGCACACTGCAAATGGCTGCAAGGACACCCTGGTGCCTTTTACCATTATTAAAACAGCTACTGAAAATAAACAAATAAACAAAGAGGGGGCCCTTGCGCGATGACTGGGAATCGCCTCTGCTCTGCAGATTAGAACCGGGGTGCAACCATCCCATCACCCGCCTCACTCTTGGTGACCGATTTCAGCGATGGCTCCACAAGGAGGGCGCCTGCTCTTTTGTTACCCACCGTTGATAAATGTGCATCAATTTTTCACTTTGAAGCGTTATTTCCTCTTGCAATTTGCCAAGTGCCTTTTCATGCCGCATTTGAAGACTGTCCCATGAACAACGCTCCTTCAGGGAAGACAAGTTAATTATCTGACCGCCATTCTGATTGTTGGCTGCTGGAAAGAAAATTCTTTGCCAGCTCCAGTGGTGAGGCACCAATGCTGCTGTTTGACAATGGTCAAATTCCTACAGGATCCATCACTGGGCGAGTAGGAGAGCAGTGGTTAAGAACTCAGACTTGGAGTCAGGCGGAGCTGGATTTAAACCCTGCGCTTACTTTGGCCAAGTAAATCAGTCTCTATGAGCCTCTGTTTCCCCACCTGTAAAATGGAGGTAATACTGGCTCCTAGGTTGTAAGATTACTACAAAGATCAGACGGAGAAGGAAATGGCAACCCACTCCAGTGTTCGAGCCTGGAGAATCCCAGGGACAGGGGAGTCTGGTGGGCTGCCGTCTATGGGGTCGCACAGGATCGGACACGACTGAAGCGACTCAGCAGCAGCTGCCGCCGCAGGGTGTGAAGTCACTGCAGAGACCACACAGCAGAGTGTGTGCTTGGCTCTTGCCGCCTAGTGAGCATTAAACAAAGACTCTGTTTCGATAAAACGCAACTGCACAATTCCCTTCCATTCACCAGAAGATACTGTGGAGGGTTACGGTTATTTCATGATGCTTCCTTAGAGGTTATTACAGGAACATGGTTTCCACACCAGACACATTTCTTCATTTACCATAGGTTTCAGTTCAGTTTAGCCGCTCAGTCGTGTCCGACTCTTTGCGACCCCGTGAATCGCAGCATGCCAGGCCTCCCTGTCCATCACCAGCTCCTGGAGTTCACTCAGACTCACATCCATCGAGTCAGTGATGCCATCCAGCCATCTCATCCTCTGTCGTCCCCTTCTCCTCCTGCCCCCAATCCCTCCCACCATGAGGGTCTTTTCCAATGAGTCAACTCTTCGCATCAGGTGGCCAAAGTACTGGAGTTTCAGCTTTAGCATCAGGCCTTCCACTCGTTTAGGGTTGCATTTGATGCTGGGAAAGATTGAGGGCAGCGGGAGAAGGGGATGACAGAGGCTGAGATGGTTGGATGGCATCACTGACTTAACGGGCATGGGTTTGAGCCTACTCCAGGAGAGAGTGAAGGACAGAGAAGCCTGTGTGCTGCAGTTCATGGGGTTGCAGAGAGTCAGACACAACTCAGCCGCTGAACAACAACAACAATGAGCAAGCTTCATGAATGACGCTGAGAAGTGTTTTTTCTGGGTGTGGCGCTTTAAGATTCCTATTGTGGATCTATAACACATCACTGCTTATTTGGGATGTTTTTCTAAATGCAAATTAATATTCCTCGGCACTTCCTCTTTTTTCCTTAAGCATATAATTGTAGCTTGTTTACTAAACTCTCACTTCTCCAAAAACATTCTTTTAAGTCATCTCATTACTAAGCGTCCAAATGGAAGGGATCTGGGACAAGGACATTCCTCCAGTTAAAACAATTAGTTTAATACAAGACAAGAGAAGGAAGGGATAAACCAAAGTCCCTTTGGTTTAAACATTCAAGCTGTGGGATGCATATTCTAATCTGAGCTTCAGAAGAGGAAAATAAACAGTACAAGAGCCAAATATGTATTAATTATGATTTATTTATTTAGTGCCACTGATGTGTATCGAACTATGCAAAGGTAACTTGAAGGGGGAAAATCAGATCCCAGTTCAAGAGAGCAAACCTTAACTGCACATCTGAATTCCTTAACTACACAGAATTCCTTAACTACTCATCTGAATGTTCTAGGAAAAACCTGGTGACTGATGATGACAGAAAGTGGAATTAAATCCTTGGTCGGGGGCAGGGTGGGGGTAAGGATACTAGGAGGGGTTAAAGAAAGAAAAACCCCAATACTGTTAAGATACTGGCCAGGCTGGGTCTGCCAATGGAAAATTCCCATTGCCTACTTTCAGCTCCTCAGAATCCTTCATGAACAGGAAAGACAAGATTCCAAACCAGAGGCAGTTGTTCAGACCTTCTCACTGCACAGCTCACCACTAATTCTGGTCATGCAGACAGGCCCAGGACGTCCCTGGCAAGACATTTCTCCCCTGATGAGTTAGCAGAGAGAATCTCTAGCCCTGACAGCAATATGTAACTCTGGGTTTTCATGGATGCCACTATTAACGTGTTCTGGCTTAACAGAAACGCCTGCTGGATGATTCTAGAATCCTGAACCTGCAGGCGGGTGCAAACCATTTTACCAGCGTAGGAACCAAGGCACATTTCTCCAGCGGATTTTCCAAAATGACCTTATTTTTTTTAATCTCCCTTTTTGAGGTATTACTTATATACAACACAATGTACTCATTTTAAATATGCAATCTGATGAATTCGGACAAATGTGGACAGTCACGAAATCACTACCAGAATCATTATACAGAAGACGCCATCACCCCAGAGGATCCCACATGGCCCTTCGCAGTCAGTCCCCTGCCCCACTCCAGATGCCGGCACCCAGCAGCCCGCTTTCTGCTGGTGTAATCCCTGCCTGTGCGAGAACTCTCACACGCCTTCTCCTGTCTCTAGCGCTTGTTACTCCCCACCCTGACTGTTGAGTAGTATCCCTCGTGTGGACATACCATAATTTGTTTATCCGAGGGCATTTGGCTTGTTTCCAAATTGCTGCTTGTGTGAATGAAACTACTATGAATATACAAGTAAAAGTATTTAGGGGAACATATATTTGTATTTTAGGGGAAAAATACTGAGGAGACTGCTTGGCTATGCAGTGAAGGCTGTTCACATTTATAAGAGCAGCCCACGTGTCTTCTAAAGAGGCTGTATCATTTTGCATTCCCATTCTTGTCAACACTTACTACTGTTGGTCTTTAATTTAAAGCCACTCTAGATGTAAAATGATATTCATTGTACTTCTCTGCTGCTGTTGGGGCTGCTAAGTCACTTCAGTCGTATCCGACTCTGTGCGAGCCCATAGACGGCAGCCCACCAGGCTCCCCCGTCCCTGGGATTCTCCAGGCAAGAACACTGGAGTGGGTTGCCATTTCCTTCTCCAGTGCATGAAAGTGAAAAGTGAAAGTGAAGTCGCTCAGTCGTGTCCGACTCTTCGCGACCCCATGGACTGCAGCCCACCAGGCTCCCCGTCCATAGGATCTTCCAGGCAAGAGCACTGGAGAGGATTGCCATTGCCTTCTCTGTGCACTTCTCTGCTGACCAATAATCATGCAATATTTTTTTTCACATGCTTACTTGTCACTCATATGTAATTCTTGGTGAAATAGCTATTCAAACCTTTTCTCAATATTTTTAGTAGGCTGTCTTATTTTATTGAGTTGTAAGAGTCCTTTATATAACTGGGATACAAGTCCAAATAAATCAGATAGTTGTTTTGCAAATATTTTCTCTCTGGCTAAACGTTTCATTTTCTAATGGTATCCTTTAGGAGGAAAAGTTCTTCACTTCTATCATGGTTATCATTCTCTGTGTCCTAACAACTTCTTGCCTAACCAAGAGCAAAACATTTTCTCCTGTTTTTCTAGAAATCTTATATTTTCAGATCTTCCATTGAGGTCTATGGTCTAATTCACTTTATTTTATTGTGTATGAAATGAGGTAAAGATTTAAGTTCAGTTTTTTTTGTGCATAAAAATATCCAGCTGTTCCAGCACCATTTGTTGAAAGTCAGTCTTTCTTGTCTTGAGTCGGTTTTGTCACTGCTGCTTGCGTGCTTTGCTGGCTGCACTGGTGCTGCAGCGCATGGGCCTTTCACTGCTGCACACACTCTCTCCAGCTGCGCCGGCTTCTCTTGCTGTGGAGCATGGACTCAGCTGCCCCCTGGCATGTGGGATCTTAGATCCTGGACCAGGGATTGAACCCCTGTCCCCTGCATTGGCAGATAGATTCTCAACCACTGGACCACCAGGGCAGTCCCTTTTGAGTTAGTTTCAAGCTGTATTCTCGGTAGATGTTGGGCTACTGAATCACCTCTGCACTAAGAAGGTCAAAGCTCTACATAAATGGTCTCCCAGAAGTTGCTGCAGTGAGAGGCAACAGTGAGACGGTTTTTAAATAATGACAGAAGTGTTTAATACACATATTACAGAATCCTACTCCACAGTCATTTAAAATGAGAAAGATCAATATTTATTGATGATGGAAAGATTCTTAATAAAGTCTCACTTAATTAAATGATAAAATATTCATCACTTAATGAAATAATAAAAACCACGTGACAAAACAGAACAGATGCAATGACTTCATGTCTGTAAACAGAGGAGGCAACAGGATGCAGAGTGGTGGGAGCCTTACTCCAGGAGCTCACCCAGGCCACCCTTAGGTGGCGAATTAAAAGTGATTTATACTGCTTGCAATTTTCTGAAGTTTTTCAATGCATGTGAGATTGTCACTATTTTTTAAAAAGCTATTTCTGTTTTGAAATAGTGAATAGGTGGAAAGAGACAGGAATGAGGATGAGCAGTAAGGCATTGCTCCAGATCTGAAAGGCGAGCTCACACCATTTAGTACTATGAAACCTTAATGAGTCTCAACGTCACAGGAACAGTATGGAAACAGTCCCAAAGCACGTCCAGGGGAGGCACCTAAAGAATATGTTCTGACATCTGTAACTCTTACATTTGAGGATGATAAAGTTGAACGCATGGCAATAAGAAAAACCCAGGGAATGTATAAATAACGGTAGAAACTAGTAGTCAAGCCTTTTCTAATTGATTTTTATTCAGATTCAGTTGTTTATGGCCATAGGGCAATACCAAGCTACTTTCTAAAGAATCTTGGGGTGACTTCTAATTACCTATAATTGGATTTTCTGCCTTGCAGATTATCTTCAGTGGCTCTGGCATTACCACCCCATTTATCTAAGGAGCTTTCCAGCTGAGTAGGGTCACATAGCCCAACACCTATCAAGAGCAGAGTTTATAACTGATTCAAAGGAAACAAGATAAAGGAACTGGGAATGGATCAGGATAGAGAAGAGATGCCTAAGGGATTTCTAAATTACTGCCTTCAGATTTTCGATAGTAAAGCTATTAGCTCTCTGGGCAAGAAACAAAAGGGAGTAAATAAACTTAAGTTAAAATTAGAGAGACATCATTCTGTCCAAAGGATATGTCTTCTTAATAACATCCTCCCATTTATTCACTGGGCTTCCCAGGGGGCACAGTAGTAAAGCATCTGTCTGTCAACAGGAGACCTGGGTTCAGTCCCTGGGTCGGGAACATCCTCTGGAGGAAATGGCAGCCCACTCCGGTATTCTTGCCTGGAGAATTCCATGGACAGAGGAGCCAGAGGCCTACAGTGCTCAGGGTCGCAAAGATTCAGGCATGGCTGAGCGCACCCAACCTGTTCACCCTGGCTCAGTCCTCTCCAAAGTGCTGGATTTTTCCAAAGCTGACCGGTCAGGGTCTCAGATCCTGAGGGAGCCACGTGAGGACACGTGCCTGGATTACGAAAAGAAACCAGGCGTTAGGGATACAGCTCCCAAAGTTTGACCAAATACCAGTGATCAAAACTGTCACTGACCCCATCGACTAATATTTCCTGAAAATCAAATATAAGCTGGCCCCGCCCATTCCCCCGGCCTCTTGTTCACTTGCTAGGCGCTGTATAGAACGTAGGTCAGAACAGACAACCTCCATAACAACGTGACATCCCGTTTAGGGTTCTCAGTGTGAGAAGCAGGACTCCCAGCGTTCGGAGCTCTGTCAGTCACGGCAATGCCCCTGCCCCACACTTTCTATCAGCGTCAACTCTTCCTCCAGGCAAGGGCTGCTGAGTGCTAGAAAGCGAAGGCAGGGGAGGGTGCGGTGGTTTTGGTAACTGGGAGGAGAGGAGAGGAAGTCCTGCAGGCCTGGCCTTGTAGGAGCAATGATTTTTAAAAACCATTTGCAAGTCTGACTTGAGAAAACAATTTCACACACATTGAGCCAGCATTCTCAGGAGGAAACCTCCCTTTTCTCCCGTTCTTGTATCCTGCCTCCTTCGAGGATTCATAAATGAGGACTTTTGGGTCACACATCTCTGCCCTCAAAGATTGTCAAGGAATAAGAACTGAGTGATCTGTTAAGCTGTATTACTCAGCTCACCTAGTTAACACCACAAACAAGTTCACCTGTATAAATGTCTTGAGTTTGTAGGCAAAGAGGACATACAGATAATGCTGTGAACGCATCGCCATAGTAACAGCTGATCATTATCAAGCGCTCCCTGTGGTCTTCCCTGGTGGCTCAGTGGTAAAGAATCCACCTGCCAATGCAGGCGAGGCAGGTTATCCTCCTGGCTCAGGGAGATTCCCTAGAGAAGGAAATGGCAGTTCCTCGTTCCTTCAAATGAGAGTTCCCAGTCTTCTTGTCTGGGAAATCTCAAGAACAGAGGAGCCTGCTGGGTTACAGTCCACGGATCGGAAAAGAGTGGGACACGACTCGGTGGCTGAACAGCAACACTGGACTGATACTAAGGCAAGCACCTTACATAGGTCGTCTAATTTTATCCCCAACCTAGCCTGTGAGGAGGCTGCTATTACCACCTCTCTTTCATGACCAGAGACCTGGAACCCAGAGAAGTTAAGTCAACTGTTCAGGGTCATACAATGGTGGACTCGGGGTTTGACCTCCGGCCGGACTGCGCCTGGGCGGGCTCGCAGTCACCCCTGCCTGGGCTTCACGCGGGAGAGAAGGAGCCTGAACGCTGATCTCAGGGTCTTCGAGGTTTTATGCTTTCCTTCGGCTTCTAAATCAGATTTGTCGAAACAGAGCTTGTCCTAAGCCCAAGTGTGATCAGGGTCAAGGGGCACCAGTGGAGGCTCCGTACAGCCCCGGGGCAGGACAGTTACCTGCCCCCCCAAGCCCCACCGCCCTCCTTTATTTGGAAGGTTTTCAGACTTTGCTGCTCACACACTGTGTGAGTTTGACACAGCTTACCTCGAGAGCTGAGAGGAGACTTTTTTGGTGCTTGTGCTTCAAGGAAAAAGGAAAAGGAAGAGAAAAGAATGAAAACCATGAGCAAAGCAAGGGAGAAGGCTGGTGACCTTTTTAGCGCTCGTTCAAGCAACTCAGAGTCGCCGTTGACGTAGTTTCCTAAATCGTCAAGCAATTGTTCTCTAGATCAAGAGAAAAACTGCCAGTTAGAAAAGAAACCAGTTCAGCAAGGCCTCTGCAGTCTGGGGTTTCAGCACTGTAACCTCCACTAACAAAATGGTGTTAGTATTAATAACTATCATAATAGCTAAAAAAGCTTTTGCTGTTGTGCCAAGCCTAGTGCAAAACCATTTATATCCATATAATATTAGATTCTCAGGACTACCCTGGTCATCCAGTGCCTAAGACTCCATGCTCCCGATGCAAGGGGCCTGGGTTTGATCTCTGGTCAGGGAGATTAGACACCATCTGCCAAGGGCAGAATCGTCTCCCCAACACATGAGAAAAGAACGACACCGGCCTGCACCCGTTCCATGCGCTTCTGCCAGCCCGGCCCACCCAGAGCAAAAGACGCTCCTCCTCCTGGCAGAAGCAAACCCCAGGTAAAGGACTTAGACGTAAAGGAAACGAGAATATTGTCTTGAGCTACAGACACTTTGGAGCTTCCCAGGTGGCTCAGATGGTAAAGAATCTGCNGATAATGCTGTGAACGCATCGCCATAGTAACAGCTGATCATTATCAAGCACTCCCTGTGGTCTTCCCTGGTGGCTCAGTGGTAAAGAATCCACCTGCCAATGCAGGCGAGGCAGGTTATCCTCCTGGCTCAGGGAGATTCCCTAGAGAAGGAAATGGCAGTTCCTCGTTCCTTCAAATGAGAGTTCCCAGTCTTCTTGTCTGGGAAATCTCAAGAACAGAGGAGCCTGCTGGGTTACAGTCCACGGATCGGAAAAGAGTGGGACACGACTCGGTGGCTGAACAGCAACACTGGACTGATACTAAGGCAAGCACCTTACATAGGTCGTCTAATTTTATCCCCAACCTAGCCTGTGAGGAGGCTGCTATTACCACCTCTCTTTCATGACCAGAGACCTGGAACCCAGAGAAGTTAAGTCAACTGTTCAGGGTCATACAATGGTGGACTCGGGGTTTGACCTCCGGCCGGACTGCGCCTGGGCGGGCTCGCAGTCACCCCTGCCTGGGCTTCACGCGGGAGAGAAGGAGCCTGAACGCTGATCTCAGGGTCTTCGAGGTTTTATGCTTTCCTTCGGCTTCTAAATCAGATTTGTCGAAACAGAGCTTGTCCTAAGCCCAAGTGTGATCAGGGTCAAGGGGCACCAGTGGAGGCTCCGTACAGCCCCGGGGCAGGACAGTTACCTGCCCCCCCAAGCCCCACCGCCCTCCTTTATTTGGAAGGTTTTCAGACTTTGCTGCTCACACACTGTGTGAGTTTGACACAGCTTACCTCGAGAGCTGAGAGGAGACTTTTTTGGTGCTTGTGCTTCAAGGAAAAAGGAAAAGGAAGAGAAAAGAATGAAAACCATGAGCAAAGCAAGGGAGAAGGCTGGTGACCTTTTTAGCGCTCGTTCAAGCAACTCAGAGTCGCCGTTGACGTAGTTTCCTAAATCGTCAAGCAATTGTTCTCTAGATCAAGAGAAAAACTGCCAGTTAGAAAAGAAACCAGTTCAGCAAGGCCTCTGCAGTCTGGGGTTTCAGCACTGTAACCTCCACTAACAAAATGGTGTTAGTATTAATAACTATCATAATAGCTAAAAAAGCTTTTGCTGTTGTGCCAAGCCTAGTGCAAAACCATTTATATCCATATAATATTAGATTCTCAGGACTACCCTGGTCATCCAGTGCCTAAGACTCCATGCTCCCGATGCAAGGGGCCTGGGTTTGATCTCTGGTCAGGGAGATTAGACACCATCTGCCAAGGGCAGAATCGTCTCCCCAACACATGAGAAAAGAACGACACCGGCCTGCACCCGTTCCATGCGCTTCTGCCAGCCCGGCCCACCCAGAGCAAAAGACGCTCCTCCTCCTGGCAGAAGCAAACCCCAGGTAAAGGACTTAGACGTAAAGGAAACGAGAATATTGTCTTGAGCTACAGACACTTTGGAGCTTCCCAGGTGGCTCAGATGGTAAAGAATCTGCCTGCAAGGCAGGAGACCTGGGATTGATCCCTGGGTTGGGAAGGTCCCCTGGAGAAGGGAATGGCAACCCACTCTAGTACTCCTGTCTGGGAAACTCCATGGACAGAGGAGCCTGGCGGGCTGCAGTCCATGGGTTTGCACACGACTGAGCAACTAGCACACACACATGCACACAGGGAACCAGGTCCACAGGCCCCAACTCAGAGCTCGCAGGCCACAGTGGAAGACCCCACACGCTGCAGGGAAGACTGAAGACCCTGCGCACCAAATGAATAAAAATAAACGTTTTTTTTCTAAAGTAGCAGAAAGTACAAATATTAAAATATGGATTTGATTCCCATAATTCTATGAAATAAGATCTATCATTATCCCCATTTTACAGATGAGGAACACGGGGCTCAGAGGGATTAAGAGATTTACCCAGATTGTCGGTCACATAGTCGGGACTTGAACCCAAGCCTGTTTGAATCCACAGCCCAGGCTGCCAACCACTCTTCTGGATCAAATGTCAGCATGCATTTTCTTTAAAATGCCAGAGAGACAATGTTTTCAGCTTTGTGAGTCACATATTTTTTGCTGGCACTGCCCATATTCTGTGCTTTTGTAGCACAGAACCATCCAGGTAAGTGAACAAATGGGCATGGCTGTGTGCCGATAAAGCTTTATTACAAAATCAGGTCACCACCAGGTTTGACAACCCCTGTTCTCTTCCTTCACAGAGGAGACAAGATTTGAACTGAATCTGAGGAGGAGTGGCTTTTAGTCAGCTGGGGCTGCCATAACAAAGTGCCACAGACTGGGGGAGGCTTCAAAGGCAGAAATTAATCTGTCACATTTCTGGGGACTAGAAGTAGAAGAGCAAGGTATCAGGAAGTCTGATTCTTTCTGAGGCCTCTCTCTTGACCGTTTATTGATGGCCGCCATTCTGCGGCGTCTTCGTGTTTTGTGAAGTGTCTGTGTCTCAATCCCCTTTTTTATATGTCATTTTGGATTACAGTCCAACCTAATGACCTCCTTTAAAAATATACCTTTATTTTTTTATTTGGCTGTGCCAGGTCTTAGTGGTGGCACACAGGAGTTTTAGTTGCGGGATGTGGCTCTAGCTCCCTGCCAGGGGTTGAACCCAGGCCCCTGTATTGATAGCATGGAGTCTTAGCCACTGGACCACCCTAATGATCTCACTTTAACTTGAATACCTCTTTAAAGAGGTATTCTCCAAATACAGTCACATTCTGAGGTATTGAAGTTGAACTTCATTATATGAATATGGAGGGACACAACTCAACCCCTAACAAATGGAGTCTATTTCAGCAGGTGAAGAGAGGAAGGAAAGAACAGCAAGGCAAGGCACAGAGAGGTGTGAGTGGCTGCATAAGTGGCCCAGGTCTTACACGGACGCCTAGAGATCTTTCTCTGAAAAAGTGGTATTTCCATGGAAGCTGCTTAAGAAAATCATCAAGCGATCAGACAAACGAAACAAAGAGCACGTATTGGCTCATGGAATTGAAAAGTGCAGGCATAGGTTTAGTGGGCCCTCAATCGACGTCACCCACAGAAGGAGGTACAAGCAGAAACCTGCCTTCATTTATCCAACAGAGATTTACTCAGTTTCCTTTCCATGCCAGCCTTCTCTTGGCTCCGAGGGCTCTCCAGCGCATGAGGTTTGGTGCCAGCTTGGTGGATGCTGCCATAGGAAAGAGCCTGCCTCCACAGGAGAGGAGAGCAATGCTGAGAAATGGGGAGGAGAGAGCAGGTGACACTGATAAGGCACCTGGATCAAGCCACACCTGAAGCTGAAGGTCCGAATTTTTCAATTCCATGAGCTAAAATATAATTTCTTTTGATTTTGTTTGCTTGCTTTTTGCTGACGTACTTAAAAAACTTCAACTCAAAGATCCCATTTCAGAGAAATTGATGCTGGCATTCACAAGGCTCGATCTTCCTTACTAACCCGCCCATAATCCGCACTGCTTTTCCTTCACAGCTCTTATCACAATCGCAGCTACATTACGCAATTAACTTCTAAACAGCTGCCTCCCCTGGGAGCTCTATACTGACACACAATGGGTGCTCAATAAATTTAGTTTTTAACATACTTTGTTAGAGCAGTTTTGAGGTTCACAGCAAAATTGAGCAGAATGTATAGAGACTTCTCATATAACCCTGGCCCCTAAACAAGCACAGCCTCCCAGCGATCAGCATCCCACACCAGACGGGACGTTCATTAAACAGCGGCCAAGCCTGCGCCGGTGGACACAGGGCTGTCGCTCCAAGGCCACGGTCTGCGTCAGGGCTCACCCTTGGTGCCGCGCATTCTGCGGGTCGTGGCAAACAGACGGCGACGGGGGCCTTCCGCTGCAGTGCCACGCAGGGTGGACTCCCCGCTCCACCTCCTCACCTCCCTCTTCTTCCCAGACCCTGGCAAATTCACTTTCTGAAGAACTAGAATACGATATCCTCATGCCCCCACTAATTTGAGATTCTAGTTTCCGTTCCCGTCTTCTCTTCAAGCCTCCGGGATGGATCCAACCAGGTTACCGGTGCCTGGCCTCCTGGTTCTGCAGGCAGGGACGCGGGGTGCTCAGCAGACTCTCAGGCGGGTGGCCTGGGATGTGTCTATAGCTTCCATTCTATTTTTCAACCCAGCATCCCCACTGCTTTTCGCCCAAGTGCCAAAATGCAGTTGGAATGAGGCATAATCCTCCCACTTCCAACAGACTCACTTAGTGTAATGTCACAGGTAAATGTATCAAAACCCAGTAGATGTTCTGCTTACAGTAACTGCACAGAAATGTTACCAACGTGTCTCAAAATATAGGTGTTTTCTGGAGGCATGTGATGAGAGGGTGAGGTATGCCCCATTTCCGTCTCTTCTTCCTGGACCCCCTCATGAAACAAAGGCTCCTAACAGTTAACGACAGCCTGTTTTCACAGTTTATTTCCAGCGAAAGGTACTCAGAGCCTCACAGTTCAGGTCTGACCTCACTAAGCAACTTATGCAATATTTATCATCGCCAAAGTTAAAGGAAGGAGCCGGGCTGCCGCCTCCCCGACTCAGCCCCGGAGAAACACTCGCTCTTCGCTCTTCGTAGCCTCATCTGTCTGCTGGGTCTTCTGACAAAGACAGACTGGGAGAGGGGGCGGTGATGCTCCCAGAGGACTCCTGCTGTTGGAAGGTGGTGAGTCTGTTTCAGCCCTAACCGATTCAAATGTCCCGGAGCCACAGGCCGGCTCCGCCTGCCCCGCCCCGCGCCCGGCCTCGCCTCACCTCCCACCGCAGGCACCCCTCTCCGGCCCGCGGGGCAGAGACCCCGGCCCAGGAGTGCGGGCTGCTCAGAGGGGTCTGCTGCCTTGGGATCTGCAGCCTCCCAGGGCAGGTCCTCCAGGGATGAGAGAGAGAACGGTCAGGACGGGGGACTCCCCTCATGTGCCCATTGTTGACCCCGCAGATATTTACTGAGTGGGTTCTGTCTGCTAAACAGACTGCTGGGAATAAAAGACTGATGGGAAGAGGAAAAGATAGCAGTTTACGCCCTTGTGGGTCTCAAAATCTGTTCAAGAGACAAATGTTGGCTACAAAATGCAAACATGTGTAGACTGTCCAACCAGGATTAACAATGCAAAGAAACGCGGTCCTCTGTGGGGGACCCGTTCAGAGGGTTCCCTGGGGACTTGCAAATCCCAGCTGACTTCCTCTGCTCATTCAGATCTTACTTGACTGTCATGTCCTCCGAAAACTCACCTTTGACCCCAAAGTAGCTGACCCGTCAACCCACCTCTCCTAACCGGCAACGCCCCTCGGCCTCAGTGGCCTCAGCTCACTTGCCACAGCCTCCGGTTACGATGCTCTCACGCGCCTCCCTTTGCTGAGAACTCAGGCTCCACACGGGACAGGGTTTCTGTCTTCTTTCAGTTGTTCTGGTAGCACCTAGAACGGTGCTCAGCACATAGTAGGCTCTCAGTCGGTATTTGCTGAACGAACAGATCCATCGGGCTGCTTTCTGAAGAGCCAGCAGGTAGCACCAGGAAAAAGGAAGTGAAGCCTGGGACAGCGCAGCGGTGGCGGGTGAGAGCACGGGAGGGGAACGGCCCAGGGAAGGTAAGGGCCACGAGGGGGCCTGCCTGGAGGAGGCGGCAGGGCGAGGGCTGCGGCCGCTTCAGATGAAACTGTGCCCACAGGGGCTCCTATTTTCACCAGGAAAAGAGCAGGGAGCTAGTGAAACAGTGCAAGCTGGGAGGAAGGGAGGCATGGTGAAGACGCGATCCGATGGGCCTCAGGAAGAGACCGCTCTGGCTGCAGGTCAGAGTGGACCCGAGGTCCCACAGGCCCAGGAGGGCGGCCGCTCCGGAGCAGAGGGAGGAAGCAGCTTGGTCTGGAGTCACCGTGACGGACAGAAGTCGAGAGAGTCAGGGTGCTTCCAGGAGGTAAAATCCGCAGGGCAAGATGAAGGACTGTTCACAAAAACGAAGTGGGGGAGGTCGGGAGCATTTCCCAGATGCCCCTCAGGGAACTGCCACCTTGAAGGCTGAGATTCTCACCTCCCAACCGCACAGCTGGAGCTGAGATTGTCTGGAAACCCTGGCTTATGTTTCTGTTCACTAATTCCAAACCCACAAAGGTGCCTCTGGTCCTTTCCACCCGCCTCTCTGCACTGTCCTTCTCCTGGAGTCTCTGACTGGTTTTCCTCCATATTCACAGTTCTCTCACTTCTCTTCTCTCTAATCCACAACAGCTAGCCCAACACGAGGAGGGGCCTTCCTTCCCTGTGCAGGGAACGGAAGGCTGTCCACAACCGAGCTGCATCTCCAAGAGCCATCAACAAATTGCAATCTCATTAATGTTCTACCTTCTCCCGACAACCTAGCTGTGAATGTAATCCACTTCTGAAATCCAGCAAGAGCCTGCACAATATCAAATACACAGGGCTCTTGTAGAATTTCAAAATACAGGGTGCCCATGTTTGGAAGTGAAATCACCAGGAGATAAGTCTTTGTTCACTACCCAGCTTAGCATGAGGGGAGAAGGTCAACCAATAGAGTGTGTGTGTGTGTGTGTGTGTGTGGCTTCCCTTATGGCTCGCGGCAAACAGTACACCTGCAGAGCAGGAGACACAGGAGAGGCAGGGTTGACCCCTGAGTTGGGAAGATCCCCTGGAGAAGGGAATGGCTGCCCGCTCCAGTATTCTTGCCTGGAAAGTCCCGTGGATGGAAGAGCCTGGCGGGCTACAACCCAAAGGGTTGCAAACCCAAAGGGTTGCAAAGAGTTGGACACGACTGAGAGTAAGCACACACACACGTGTGTGGGCGTGTGAGTGTGTGAGTGTGAGTGTGTGTGTGAGTGTGTGAGTGTGTGTGTGACGATGGGAGGAGATAGAAAGCGCCAATCCAGTAGGAATATCCCTTCTCTCTAACACACACACACACACACACACACACACAC
>SJYH01007150.1:97317-112532 GCA_006408735.1 Sylvicapra grimmia
GAGATCCAACCAGTCCATTCTGAAGGAGATCAGCCCTGGGATTTCTTTGGAAGGAATGATGCTAAAGCTGAAACTCCAGTACTTTGGCCACCTCATGCGAAGAGTTGACTCATTGGAAAAGACTCTGATGCTGGGAGGGATTTGGGGGCAGGAGGAGAAGGGGACGACAGAGGATGAGATGGCTGGATGGTGAACTCCAGGAGATGGTGATGAACAGGGAGGCCTGGCGTGCTGCGATTCATGGGGTCGCAAAGAGTCGGACATGACTGGGTGACTGAACTGAACTGAACTGAAACCATTCACATCACCATTTTAATCATCATTAGAATTTGATCTTCATTCAAGCATTGATGTTTAATATGTGCCCACCATAATACGAATACCTCCAGAACATTAATATCACATATAATCAAGTACGTGGTGGAGGCGCAATGTCACTTCTTTATAAAGTTGGAGAGCTAGTTATTAAAAAGGGAGCTGCACTCTTCTTTTCTGGTGGTGGAGGTGAGCTGAGGCTCACCTTGGGTCACCCTTTGTATTTTGAAAAACAGCAGAATTGATTCTTTCATTATGCAAATGAAAAGTAAGCAGTGAGCCATTGTTCTGAGATAAGGGTTTTGGGAAATACCAGCACTTCAATTCTGCTGGAAACACGTGGACTTTAATTCTGTTGTTATTGAAGCGTGGAGCTTTATGGGGAGGTGTTAAAGCAGTGGGCAAGTCTGGGGGCATCTGAAGAAGATGCCAATAAAGAATTTGACCCTTTGTCTTGTGGTTCAAAATTACTGACACATTTCCCATAAAATCATGTGACCTTGAGCCTGGGTATCAGATGAGGATGAAAAGCCTCATAAACTACCTCATCATTAGGAAGTTTGAAACAGTGACCTTGACCAACCCAAAGCCTGCGCTGTTGGAGAGGAAGGAGGGTTTTGGAGACAGTTTGTGGATGATGCAGAATTCTTTTCATCCCTGTGTCTTAGAGGAAAGAGCTCTCTGTACCCAAACAGAAGGAATAGGTGAATATAAGTAAAGTGTGAGGATGTGAGCCATTTTGGGGAAGGATCACCCATGGCCACACAAAGAACTGTAAGAAAGGAACTGCTTCCTTGCCTCTGAAGAGCCACGGTGAGGATGCGTGACAGCGGTACCAGCAGCAAGGGATGGGCAGCGTCCATCACAACGGTGGTTCTAGTCACAGGGCCTCAGCCTGGGGCTTTCGACTATTCAGACTCCAGCCCCATGAGCCCCTGAGTGCTATCAGGATGGACCCTTTGAACTGGATATGTCCTCCTTGGATTCTTGAACATGTCTCTAGGGAAGAGCGAGAAAGACTAGACTCCTTTCTCATCTCTGCATGTGGGAGTTTGAATATTAAATAATATGCAACCTTGGGACATATAGGTAATACATATACAATTTATGAAATTATTTGTACATGATTTTTCTGTGATGGTTCAGATGGTAAAGAATCTGCCTGCAGTACAGGAGACCTGGGTTCAATCCCTGGGTCATGAAGATCTGCTGGAGAAGGAAATGGCAACTCACCCCAGTATTCTTGCCTGGAGAATCCCATGGACAGAGGAGCCTGTTGGGCTACAGCTCATGGGCTCACAAAGAGTTGGACACGACTGGGCGACTAACACTTTCACTTTAACTTATACAACCCTTACAGCAACTCACTGAAATAGCTGAGAGAGGTCATGAGTCTGTTTTCTGTGTGTCAAATGCTGTGCTTCTCCTCTGGCAGGCAGGAGATAATAGATGTGAATGAGAGATCAAATCGCCAATATCTGTTGGATCGTTGAGAAAGTAAGAGAGTTCCAGAAAAACATCTATTTCTGCTTTATTGACTATGCCAAATATGGAAAAAATATTGACTGTGTGGATCACAAAAATCTGTGGAAAATTCTGAAAGAGATGGGAATACCAGACCACCTGACCTGCCTCTTGAGAAACGTGTATGTAGGTCAAGAAGCAACAGTTAGAACTGGACATGGAACAACAGACTGGTTCCAAATTGGGAAAGGAGTACACCAAGGCTGTATATTATCACAATGCTTATTTAACTTATATGCAGAGTACATCAAGTGAAATGCTGGGCTGGATGAAGCACAAGCTAGAATCAAGATTGCCAGGAGAAATATGGATAACCTCAGATATGCAGATGACACCACCCTTATGGCAGAAAGCTAAGAAGAACTAAAGAGCCTCTTGATGAAAGTGAAAGAGGAGAGTGAAAAAGTTGGCTTAAAGCTCAACATTCAGAAAACGAAGATCATGGCATCCGGTCCCATCACTTCACAGCAAATAGATGGGACAACAGTGGAAACAGTGTCAGACTTTATTTTTCTGGACTCCAAAATCACTGCAGATGGTGACTGCAGCCATGAAATTAAAAGACGCTTACTCCTTGGAAGAAAAGCTATGACCAACCTAGATAGCATATTGAAAATCAGAGACATTACTTTGCCAACAAAGGTCCATCTATTTAAAGATGTGGTTTTTCCAGTAGTCATGTATGGATGTGAGAGTTGGACTATAAAGAAAAGTGAGTGCCAAAGAATTGATGCTTTTGAGCTGTAGTGTTGGAGAAGACTCTTGAGAGTCCTTTGGACTGCAAGGAGATCCAGCTAGTCCATCCTAAAGGAGATCAGTCCTGAATATTCATTGGAAGGACTGATGCTGAAGCTGAAACTCCAGTACTCTGACCACCTGATGTGAAAAACAGACTCATTTGAAAAGACCCTGAAGCTGGGAAAGATTGACGGCAGGAGGAGAAGGGGACGACAGAGGATGAGATGGTTGGAAGGCATCACCAACTCAGTGGGCATGGGTTTAGGTAAACTCCAGGAGTTGGTGATGGACAGGAAGGCCTGGCGTGCTGCAGTCCATGGGGTCGCAAAGAGTAGGACACGACTGAGCGACTGAACTGAACTGAGATTCTTTAGGCTTCCCCAGTGACTCAGCAATAAAGAATCTGCTGGCAATGCAGAAGATGCAGGAGATGCAGGAGTCATGGTTTCAATCCTTGGGTCGGGAAGATGCCCTGGAGAAGGAAATGGCAACCCACTCCAGTGTTCTTGCCTGGGAAAGCCCGTGAGCGGGGGAGCCTGGCAGGCCATAGTCCACAGGGTCACAAAGAGTCAGACAGGACTGCACGACGGGGCACAGCAGCGCAGCGCACGCGTTCCCGGGCCAGCAAGGCGCCCAGGGTCAGGCCAACCCTGAGGCCCGCACGGGTTGAGGGCAGTGAAGGGGCTCCACACAGGTTGCTGTCGGTCTTTGGAGGAGAGAGGAACTCTGGCCGAAGGAACTGAGGAAAGCCCCGGGAATGAAGCCCAGTCCAGCAAGGCTGGTTGGAATGAGCACTCACGTCCCTAGCGCGCTTTCTGGGCACTGAGTGAATACCGTGCCCCAGTTTGAATTTTCCGTTCCTGGATTTAGTTCTGAACCGCTTGTTGCAAAGCTTTTCTCCACTCACGGATGGACCAAATGTGCTATTCATCCTCCCATATCGTGCCTGACCTTGTCCTGGGGTTGTGCCCTGAGATCCTGCTGCTGTGACCTTGACTGCCTTTGCCAAGGTCAAGTCTACTTCCGGCTTTCTTGCCTAACATCTGTCTTGATGTGACTCCAGAACATTTCAGCCTCAGTTCTTAAGTCCTTCTCCAAAGGTACCTTTTCCTCCTTGTTTATCCCCTGCACCTGCTTTCCCCTGCCCTTATGTTGAGGGCAGAGAGCTGGATAATATTAGTCTGGGGCCTAACAGACACTTACATTTTGGATAAGTAGAGATTTGCTTTTGTCATGCAGATTTCAGATTTACACTTGTACGCCAAACAACACAGCAGGCTGAGGCACCGAGGCGTTTTCCTTTAAGGGGTTTACAGCTAGACCATCAGCTTCCAGAATGCATTTGTTAATTCACTCATTTACTCAACACAAAAGTATTGAATTCCTACTGCATGCCTGGCATTGTGCAGAATAGGGGCGTTATCATTCTGAACAAGGCAGATGTGACCCCGGGTCTCACAGGGTTTGTGAGCTACCAGAGAGTAAATGTATTGAGGAGTGGCAATGGTGGCAGCCAACAAGAAAAGCAACCCCGAGCATGCCTGGGGGGCGCGGGCACCCAGGGCGGCGAGTGCGCTGGGGAGGACTGCGGGCAGAGGTTAGGGGCTTATCTCAGAGGCAAGGGGCTCACCTGGTGGCAAAGAATCCACTTGCCAATGCAGGAGTCACTGGCTTGACCCCTGGCTCGGGAAAGCACCCTGGAGAAGGAAACGGCAATATTCTTGCCTGGGAAATCGCGTGGAAAGAGGGGCCTGGTGGGCTACAGTCCATGAGATCACAAAGAGTCCAACATGACGTGGCAACTAAAGACCGACAGTGGGAAGCAAAGTGGCTGAAGAGCAACAGCGGGAAGCCAGGTAGACGGTCTCGCCAGAGGATGAAATGCCAGACTTTGGTCTTCTGGCATCAGTGGGGGAGTGGCAGAGGGGCACCACCCTGGATTCAGGCTGGCCGGTTAGACAGCCTCTCAGCACCCAGGTGGGAGACGCTGGTGGCTTAGCCAGAATGATGGGGATGAAGACAAAACACAGGTGAGTGGTTGTCTTCAAGAAGAAAGTCTAGGGCACCCTTATAAATGAAGTGCCCACTCCTTGTTTCTAGAAAAAGCAAACGTTCCAGTTCTGCCCACGTTTCATCACAGCATTAGACACTCTCTTGTGGAACTATAATGCAGATACCTATTTAGTCCCAAGAAAGTTACAATTTCAGAACTTTTGACAAAAGAAAAAAGGAAAGGGGGGCTTCAAGCGCTTGAGAAGGAGGGGGTGTTCAAGGGAAGGGAGAGAGTCCTGAAACCCAGGAAGGGGACTGGAGGAGGCCCTTCCTGGAGGACCACAGGGCGCGTCCTGGCGCTTTCCTCCTCCATGTCTCGTCTATCACACGAGCAATGACTTCTGTAGATCCCCACATGGAGATGTGGTCAGCCGTTTTCTCTTGGCTATTTCACGTAAATCTGCAGTCCACAGGATGCGCATCCGCATGCTTCTCCCAGGGTGTGCGTGGTGTGTGTCTGTGTGTGTGCATGTCTGAGCACCTGCACGCCTGTTCACGCGTGGTCACACAGGTACAGACTTAACAGTTTGTCTAGAACTTGAGAGTCACTCCTGTGGGTTTTTTACAGGAGAGTGTTTCCATAGCAATGTGAACGACGTGAACTCGAGTCTTCGAGAGGCTATTCGATGGGGCTCTGGCAAGCCGTGTAAAACTGCTAATTGCAAACACGTCTGGCTTCTTCGGCATCCACTTGTTGGGGGAAGCTCACAGGAGGCTGGGTTCATGTCTGTGTCCCACGTGCAACTGGAAACGTGTTCTTCCTCCCTTCAGCCTCTAAGGCTCAGCCTCTTCTGTCCTCGCTGCCCTTGCCAGCCTCAGACCCGCTGGGGTTTGAGCAGAAGGATTGGCTTTTTCTGTCAAAGATTCAGTAAATAGGGGCTCTTTCGGGGCTTTATTGATTCAGTCTCATCATTTTAACTGCCTGTGTTAAGAGCAGCTTTTCCACAGCTCATCTGGACGAAAGTCCTCACTGAGTCATCCTCAAAAGGTCTTGGACACACACGGCTCCTCCTCATCACTCACTGCGTTGGGTCCTCTGTTAGTACTTTCCTTGTGCTTAATACTTTAACATATTTTTATCTATTTATTTTATTTTTGGCTGTGCTGGGTCTCCATTGCTGCTCAAGGTTTTCTCCAGGAGCGGAGAGGGGCTCCTGCCCGTTGCAGGGCTTGGCATTGTAGTGGCTTCTCCTGTTGCCGAGCACGGGCTCCAGGGTGTTTGGGCTCAGTAGTCGCAGCACATGGGGCCCTGGAGCACAAGCTCAGTGCTTGTGGTGCACAGGCTTGGTTGCCCCACAGCACGTGGGATCTTCCTGGACCAGGGGTCAGACTCGAATCTCCTGCGCTGGCAGGTGGATTCCTTACCACTGAGCCACCCAGGTATGACCTAAATCAAATCCCTTATGATTATACAGTGGAAGTGAGGAATAGATTTAAGGGCCTAGATCTGATAGACAGTGCCTGAAGAACTATGGAATGAGGTTTGTGACATTGTACGGGAGACAGGGATCAAGACCATCCCCATGGAAAAGAAATGCAAAAAAGCAACATGGCTGTCTGGGGAGGCCTTACAAATAGCTGTGAAAAGAAGAGAAGTGAAAAGCAAAGGAGAAAAGGAAAGATATAAGCACCTGAATGCAGAGTTCCAAAGAATAGCAAGAAGAGATAAGAAAGCCTTCTTCAGCGATCAATGCAAAGAAATAGAGGAAAACAACAGAATGGGAAAGACTAGAGATCTCTTCAAGAAAATTAGAGATACCAAGGGAACATTTCATGCAAGGATGGGCTCGATAAAGGACAGAAATGGTCTGGACCTAACAGAAGCAGAAGATATTAAGAAGAGGTGGCAAGAATACACGGAAGAACTGTACAAAAAAGATCTTCACGACCCAGATAATCATGATGATGTGATCACTAATCTAGAGCCAGACATCTTGGAATGTGAAGTCAAGTGGGCCTTAGAAAGCATCACTACGAACAAAGCTAGTGGAGGTGATGGAATTCCAGTTGAGCTGTTTCAAATCCTGAAAGATGATGCTGTGAAAGTGCTGCACTCAATCTGCCAGCAAATTTGGAAAACTCAGCAGTGGCCACAGGACTGGAAAAGGTCCGTTTTCATTCCAATTCCAAAGAAAGGCAATGCAAAAGAATGCTCCAATTACCGCACAATTGCACTCATCTCACATGCTAGTAAAGTAATGCTCAAAATCCTCCAAGCCAGGCTTCAGCAATACGTGAACCGTGAACTCCCTGATGTTCAAGCTGGCTTTAGAAAAGGCAGAGGAACCAGAGATCAAATTGCCAACATCCGCTGGATCATGGAAAAAGCAAGAGAGTTCCAGAAAAACATCTACTTCTGCTTTATTGACTATGCCAAAGCCTTTGACTGTGTGGATCACAATAAACTGTGGAAAATTCTGAAAGAGATGGGAATACCAGACCACCTAACCTGCCTCTTGAGAAATCTGTATGCAGGTCAGGAAGCAACAGTTAGAACTGGACATGGAACAACAGACTGGTTCCAAATAGGAAAAGGAGTACGTCAAGGCTGTATATTGTCACCCTGCTTATTTAACTTATATGCAGAGTACATCATGAGAAATGCTGGACTGGAGGAAACACAAGCTGGAATCAAGATTGCCGGGAGAAATATCAATAACCTCAGATATGCAGATGACACCACCCTTATGGCAGAAAGTGAAGAGGAGCTAAAAAGCCTCTTGATGAAAGTGAAAGAGGAGAGCGAAAAAGTTGGCTTAAAGCTCAACATTCAGAAAACGAAGATCATGGCATCTGGTCCCATCACTTCATGGGAAATAGATGGGGAAACAGTGGAAACAGTGCCAGACTTTATTTTTTTAGGCTCCAAAATCACTGCTGATGGTGACTGCAGCCATGAAATTAAAAGACGCTTACTCCTTGGAAGAAAAGTTATGTCCAACCTAGATAGCATTTTCAAAAGCAGAGACATTACTTTGCCGACTAAGGTCCGTTTAGTCAAGGCTATGGTTTTTCCTGTGGTCATGTATGGATGTGAGAGTTGGACTGTGAAGAAGGCTGATCGCCGAAGAATTGATGCTTTTGAACTGTGGTGTTGGAGAAGACTCTTGAGAGTCCCTTGGACTGCAAGGAGATCCAACCAGTCCATTTTGAAGGAGATCAGCCCTGGGATTTCTTTGGAAGGAATGATGCTAAAGCTGAAACTCCAGTACTTTGGCCATCTCATGCGAAGAGTTGACTCATTGGAAAAGACTCTGATGCTGGGAGTGATTGGGGGCAGGAGGAGAAGGGGACGACAGAGGATGAGATGGCTGGATGGCATCACTGACTCGATGGATGTGAGTCTGAGTGATCTCCGAGAGATGGTGATGAACAGGGAGGCCTGGCGTGTTGCGATTCATGGGGTCGCAAAGAGTCGGACACGACTGAGCGACTGAACTGAACTGAACTGAGCCACCCAGGAAGCCCTCTGTGCTTAATCCTTGATTGAAGCATCTTCTTGGGTAGAACTGAGAGCCGTAAAATGTTAGCAGGCAAATGCGCATTTCACGTTGGTTACCAAAGTACAAAAATTTCACTCGCCCTTGTCATCTCTCACTGTTTCCTCCTGAAAGCAGAAGACAGCCTTGTTACTTGCGAGGCCTTGACTGGCAGAGGCAGACATTCAGCCTGATCTGCCCTGAGTGTCGGAAGGACGCACAGGCTCTGCCGAACAAGTGGCCTCTGTTGCCTGTCCCCAGGGGCACAAGTCCAAGAAGGAGGACTACCTTCCATTTTGAAGGCTAAAGATGCTGGGAACGCATAGTCCAGCCTCTCTTGAGTTTCCTGAGACTTCCTCTGTGAGGCTGGAGTGGTAAAGGGCACAGCCTGTGGCCAGGTGGGAGCCAGGCACCCCAGCTGGAGCAGGCACATTAGGAGGAAGCTCAGATGCTTCCCCAAGTCAGAGGTGATGTCTGAGCTGGAGAGGCCGTGCGATTCAAACCTTTGGCCAGGTAGGAGGGTGTTATCAGGGCCACCTCGGCAGTTGTGATGGTTTGGAATTAGCATTTTTTATTTCCCATTCAGACCAACCTACTCCTCAACAGTTTTCTGTCTGTGAGGTAGGGCTTCCCTGTTGGCCACGAAGGCACCTGCCAATTCAGGAGTCGTGGGTTGGATCCCTGGTCCAGGAAGATCCCACATGAAACTAAGCCTGTGCACCATGACTCCTGACCCTGAGTCTGGAGCTCCCGAGGCACACCTACCGAGGCCTGCGTGCCTAGAGCCCGAGCTCCACACCGCGAGAAGCCGCACAGCGAGGAGCCTGGGCATCCTCATGAAAAGAGAACATCCTCGCCATCAGAGAGCAGCCCCGCTCACACAACCAGAGAAACCCAGCAACGAAGACCCAGCAAGACAATAAACAGATCTGTGAGCTGGTTGGGCTCCTGTAAAGTGTAGACTTTGAGTGGGAAATAAGAACGCTACAGAAGTTCCCTGACAGACCAGCGGTTAGGTCTCAGCACTTTCACTGCTGGGGGTGCAAGTCTGATCCTTAGTTGGGGAACTAAGATCCTGCAAGCTGCTCAGTGAGGCCAAAAATCAAGGTTTTAAAAAAAGCACTGCACTTCAAAAAAGGAATGTTACTTCAAAGAAGCCTCTGTGTCACAGATATTCTGAAATGTTTTTTTTTTTTTTTAAAATAAACAAACAGCAAAAACAAAAACACCACAAACACAGACGACAAAAGTAAAAAGGAAAGAGAATGCAGACTGGCATTTCTGGAGCTATTTGTAGCATACAGTCATGTTTGTGTACCTCCCAAACAATTTTGGACGAGTTGCTAACAAAGTATTACTCAGCCATTAAAAAGAATACATTTGAATCAGTTCTAATGAGGTGGATGAAACTGGAGCCGATTATACAGAGTGAAGTAAGCCAGAAAGAAAAACACCAGTACAGTATACAGACACATATATATGGAATTTAGAAAGATGGTAATGATGACCCTGTATGCGAGACAGCAAAAGAGACCCAGATGTACAGAACGGACTTTTGGACTCTGTGAGAGAGGGAGAGGGTGGGATGATTTGGGAGAACGGCATTGAAACATGCATACTATCATGTAAGAAAGGAAGCACCAGCCTATGTTCGATACAGGATACAGGATGCTTGGGGCTGGTGCATGGGAATGATCCAGAGAGATGATATGGGGTGGGAGGTGGGAGGGGNGACACATATATATGGAATTTAGAAAGATGGTAATGATGACCCTGTATGCGAGACAGCAAAAGAGACCCAGATGTACAGAACGGACTTTTGGACTCTGTGAGAGAGGGAGAGGGTGGGATGATTTGGGAGAACGGCATTGAAACATGCATACTATCATGTAAGAAAGGAAGCACCAGCCTATGTTCGATACAGGATACAGGATGCTTGGGGCTGGTGCATGGGAATGATCCAGAGAGATGATATGGGGTGGGAGGTGGGAGGGGGATTCAGGACTGGGAGCTCGTATACACCCATGGTGGATTCATGTCAATGTATGGCAAAACCAATATGGTATTGTAAAGTAAAATAAAGTAAAAATAAAATTTAAAAAAACAAAACAAATAAAAGTGAAAGTTTTCCAAAAAAATCAGAACTTATCTTCTTTTTTTTTTTTGAAAAATCAAACAACTGGCATTGAACCGGGTTTGCTAGCAGCTGCCTGTTCAAGATGAGGTGGAAATGACCTGCCTCTCCAGGATTCCTTCCTTCTGACGTCATCAAGATTCCCTCCTTCTGACGTCACCCATTTAGCCCCAGTGTCCAACTGGACTCACACTTGCAAAAAAAGCACCAAGAGCTGACTGACGGGTTCAGTGGAAAAAGAATCTATTGGAGTACACGCAGTGGCTTGAGACTTCCCAGGTGGCTCGATGAAGAATCCTCCTGCCAGTGCAGGAGACAGGAGACATGAGTTTGATTTCTGGGTCAGGAAGATCCCCTGGAGGAGGAAGTAGAAACCCACTCCAGTGTTCCTGCCTGGGAAATCTCGTGGACAGAGCAGCCTGGTGGGCTGCAGTCCATGGGTCACAGAGTCAGACGGGACCGAGCGCTGAGCACTCACATTCAGCGGCTCACAGGCTCTTAGAACGGAAGCCCTGGGCTGGGGCTGGTGCACCCGGGGGGGCACACAGCTTGTCCCGCTGAGACTGGACCCCAGCCGTGGCTGCCAGGCGCAGACCCACATAGGGCCTCCTGGGCACCTGTCGCCTGCTCCAGGCCCGTGGTGCTGGTTCTGCCCCAGAACGGAGGCAGCAGCTTCCTCTCTCCCCACAAGGGGTTCTGTGAGCTCCCGCTGCCCTGTGCAGGCTTCAAACTCAACGACGGGTGGGGGGTGTCTGACTGGCAGAGTTTAGGTCACGTGCTTGTACCCTAGCTGCAAGGGAAGCTGGACACGACTATCTGGTGCGCTCAGCTCTGCTCCTTGAGGAGAAGGGTCCCAGAGGCGAGAAGGGGTTTCTACCCCCGAGTCACCAGAAAGAGCCACACCACAGATGCCGGCCACAGCCCCGAGGGCGCTGGAGTTTCCACCTTCGCCCTAATTAACGCCCTGTCCAAGCCCTAATTACCTGTTGGCCGAGTGGAGTGTAAGACTGGGAACCTGAGAAAAACAAATATAGGAAGAGAGTGAGAAAGGCAGAAACGTGGAGGATGCGTGGATGGTGAGAGGGAGAGAGGATGAGACGCTCCCGCAAGGGGCTGCTCCGACGCGCGGCCCGTCCTTTCCCTCCTTCACGTTGCTTTTCTGGCTCTTTTGCTTTATAGAGACTCCACAAAGCTCATTCAAAGCCCTGTGAAATTTTTTTTTTCTTTTTTTGTGGTCAGGAAATACTGGACCCAACCCAGAAGCTGTTCGGCTCAGTCAATCTCTCAAACACCAGCTGCCTCAGTGATGAGTTGGTCTATCCAAGAGGTAGTTATTTAGCCAACAGACAGATGGCCAAGAGTGTCAAGTTAGTTGGTGTATTGTCGTTCAGGATGCCCACACCCAGCCCAGATAGGCAGAAGCCAGAAGCCAGTGGATTCAGAAGCCGTAGCCTCTCACCTTGGAATTGTTCCTAGAATCCTGCAGGTACCCAATTAGCAGGAAAAGGCCAGATTTTGCTTCATTGAACCCACAATCTAACAAAGAGGAAGCATTATCAGAACCCCAGGGGCAGAAAAGAAAGTGGCTGAGCCGGTAGCTTGGCCAAAATTGAGACACTCACAGCCCAGCGTGAGGAAGGGAAAACAAGGCCCACATGGAGACGGGCATCCAGGGGAGGAAAGGCCACCGAACAACACACTCCCCCCAGGTGCAGAGGGTGGGTCATCACAGATCACGAGGAATGGATGAGGGCTAGAGAAGATGTAAGAGAATTTTTGAAACTAGTGTTGTAACTGGAAATACACTCAGAGAAGGTAGCCAAAGTTAGAATCTATGCCACGTCGCTTTATTCTTTAACTTCCACAAATATCTAACACGTGTACTATGCGCCCAGAACTGTTCTGGGAAATCAGCTATATTACGGTGAGCAAAAAGAAGTTCCCTTCTGCCCTCATGTAACTCACAACACGATGCGGAAGACGGTCTGAGTCACATGAAAAGACAGTGAGTGTGAAACTGCAACCCTGGGGATCACTGTAAATGAAAGGCACACGAGCTATGAGGTCATAGGATGATCTAACCTTGTATATGATGACATATGTAAAATATTTGTGATTTAATTTATTATATATGTTTATATACACACATATACCTATATCTCTCCACCTTGGGCTCATGGTCAATAGCTTGTTTAGAATTGTGTGATGTGAGATCTGTCTTCTTATTCCTTAAGTTTCATTCCTGTTTGCTCTCTACTGATATTAATAGTCCTACAGACACAATCAGTTTCTCTTCTGAATTTGGTTCATTACAGACAAAAAATTCGTTCTGAACATACCAAGAGCTCCGGTGCATGTTCTTTCCAAACTTTCCTGCGTGGTGTTACGGGAAAGACATGAAGACAAGTGTCCTGCAATCAAGCCCACCCCTTCCGCAGCAGCCTCTCAGACCCTCTCTCTCCTCATCCGTGAAATCAGGGTGGTAAGATGCCTCAGATAAAGATATAGATAAATATCTTATCTCAGTTAAATGGGAGAGTTTATCAGCAGTTGAGGCTTCTCCAGACGTGGGGGAACCAGTGGAGTTGCCGTGTATTCCAGGCTAGACTCTGACCTTAGCACACAGGGGGAGCACTGTCCCTGCGCGCGTGCTGGGGCGCTTCAGGCGTGTCTCTGTGTGACCCCGTGCCTGTAGCCCACCAGGCTCCTCTGTCCATGGGATTCTCCAGGCAAGAATACTGGAGTGGGTCGCCACGTCCTTCTCAGGAGGATGCTCCCGACCCAGGGATCAAAGCCCCGTCTCCTGCACTGGCAGGCGGGCTCCTTACCACCTGCGCCACCGGGGAGCCCGAGGGGCCCCGCTCGGGCCCAGCGCGCCTGGAGTTCTGGCGGCGGCGGACGGGAGCGCCCAGGGAGCCCGCCGGTACCTTTCCTGTCCGAGTCAGAACAGACTGCAGTGCTTTTCAGCTGGGAGACAAAGCGGTTGGCTTGCTTTTGGCGGCCCTGTTCCAGGAAGACGCCTCCCTGGACACGCGAGGCCCGCACGCGGCCGCGAGAGAGGCGGGGGCGGGCAGCCCCTCCTGCGCCAGCTCCGGTCCCTGCCCGCACCCCGCACCCGGCACGCGCTGGCAAGGGCGCAGGACGAGGGCGGCCTGTGGGCCGGAGCTCCCCCCTCTTCCCCCGAGAACGACGGAGGCGCCCAGGGCAGGGAAAAGCACCCGGGACCTGCAGCGCCGAGGAGGCCGTGGGCTGGCCGGCTGCCCAGGACACCTGCGCCGGGCTCCCGTCCCCGCGCTCTCCGGCTCCGCTGATGTGGAAGCTGTTGCCCCCACCCGGGCTCGCTTTCGCTAAACGCGTCGCTCAGACACTCTGAGTGAGGAGACCCCACGATCAAGAGAATGGGCAAGGAAGGCAGGAATAGCAAAGAGCGCACAGCTCTCGGGCCGTTCTCGCCGGAAGCGCACACGTGGCTGGCGCCTCGGTCTCGCCCGGGAGCTTGGCGGCCGCTGCTTAGTCACTAACTCGTGTCCGACTCTCTGCGACCCTGTGGGTGGCAGCACGCCAGCCTCCTCTGCCCTCCACTACCTCCTGGAGTTCGCTCACCTTCATGTCCATTGAGTTGGTATACTATCTGACCATCTCATCCTCTGTTATCCCCTTCTCCTCCCGCCTTCAATCCTTCCCAGCATCAGGGTCTTTCCCAATGAGTCAGTTCTTCACATCAGGTGGCCAAGGTATTGGAATTTCAGCTTCAGCGTCAGTCCTTCCAATGAATATTCAAGGTTGATGTCCTTTAGGATGGACTAGTTTGATCTCCTTGCAGTCCAAGGGACTCTCAAGAGATTTCTCCAGCACCACAGTTCAAAAGCATCAGTTCTTCAACACTCAGCCTTCTTAAGTTGGGCTTTAGCCAGGCAGAATTATTGCAGCTTAATTCTTGTCAGCCTCATCACCCTAAAACTCAGGCACTCATCTGATGGCTAAACCTTGCCCACAAATTGACTTTGGTTATTGTGTCTGCACTGGGCATCTGGAACTTCAGTCTCTCCCCTGCTTGGTGAAGCTGTGCTCTCTCCTGTTATAACACTGACGAGGTTCAATTGTGGCCACTTCTCACCAACAGCCGATGAGCCCTGGTCCAGGGTGTGGTGGTGCACCTTTGCCTTTAGCCATGAATAGATTCCAGAAATTAACGATGACAATCACTACTCACTAAAGAATGCTCAAACTACCGCACAATTGCACTCATCTCACACGCTAGTAAAGTAATGCTCAAAATTCCCCAAGCCAGGCTTTAGCAAAACGTGAACTGTGAACTTCCAGATGTTCAAGCTGGATTTAGAAAAGGCAGAGGAACCAGAGATCAAATTGCCAACATCCGCTGGATCATCAAAAAAGCAAGAGAATTCCAGAAAAATATCTATTTCTGCTTTATTGACTATGCCAAAGCCTTTGACTGTGTGGATCACAATAAACTGTGGAAAATTCTGAAAGAGATGGGAATGCCAGACCACCTGACCTGCCTCTTGAGAAACCTGTATGCAGGTGAGGCAGCAACAGTTAGAATTGGACATGGAACAACAGACTGGTTCCACATAGGAAAAGGAGTACGTCAAGGCTGTATATTGTCACTCTGCTTATTTAAATTATATGCAGAGTACATCATGAGAAATGCTGGACTGGAAGAAGGACAAGCTGGAGTCAGGATTGCCAGGAGAAATATCAATCAACTCAGATATGCAGATGACACCACCCTTGTAGCAGAAAGAGAAGAGGAGCTAAAGAACCTCTTGATGAAAGTGAAAGAGGAGAGCGAAAAAGTTGGCTTAAAACTCAACATTCAGAAAACTAAGGTCGTGGCATCTGGTCCCATCACTTCATGGGAAATAGATGGGGAAACAGTGGAAACAGTGTCAGACTTTATTTTGGGGGGTGCCAAAATCACTGCAGATGGTGACTGCAGCCATGAAATT
>SJYH01007151.1:40682-50787 GCA_006408735.1 Sylvicapra grimmia
CAAGGGGCCTGCAGCTCTGTGGCCGCGCTGGGACGTGAGGGCTTGAGGAGGCCACACAGGGCGGGCGGGGCTGCTGGGCTCAGGCCAGGCATGTGGCCGGGCCCCAGGCACGGGAGGAGCATCAGGTCAGGATGATGGTCGGGGTGCCCAGGCGCGGGAAGGGTGCGACCCACTGTACTGAGCGATTGGGGAAACGCAGATGCCCGGTGGGTATCCCGCGCTGGCGAGGAACTGTTCCTTACTCGGGGGTGATTATTGTACCGTGGGCTTGTTAAAAAAGAAATGAAAATGATGTTTTCCCTTACCCAGAATGCTGCCTCGCCTCGAGGTTTCCTGAGATGTGGAGGTGGGACATGGAGGATGGGGGGTGATGAGACGGGACAAGCCTGGGGACGCCCTCCCAGGCCGTCTGTGACGGGACAGGACATCGTGGGGCGCTGGGAAGGGCGCGCGGCCGTGCTGAGGTCCCCACCTGTGTCCCCGAGCTCCCCCCGCCCGGCCGGTCCTGGGGTCACAGGGTCAGCGCTAATTGTCCCCAAGGGGCCCTGGGTGTCTGCCCTCGGGCCCGCCTGGCCGCGTCTGGGCCCCCGTCCAGTGAGGGCTCTCAGACGGAAGCCGTGCCCTCGGTGTGGCGTGGGATGTCTTTGTCACCTGAGGGTTCCCTCCCGACCCCGGGGTCACCCCGCAGCCCTGCCCGCCCAGGGTAACGGTGCCATCCCCTCCAGATGCTGTGGGCGCTCAGGGAGAGGATCACCGAGGCCCTGAGCCGCGACGGCCACGTGTACAAGTACGACCTCTCGCTGCCTCTGGACCGGCTCTACGACCTGGTGGGGGACTTGCGTGCCCGGCTTGGCCCGAATGCCAAGCACGTGGTGGGCTATGGCCACCTGGGTGAGCACAGCCCACGGGATCGGGGGTGTGCCTGGGGCGTCCTGAGCAGGCCTGCCTGGGAAGGCCCGCCCTGGGAGCACGGGCTTGGGGCTTGGCTGGGGCGGGGGCCTGGCCTGATCACGGGGGTCTCGTGTTTGAGGATGAGCTCTGACCCTGCCCTCCCTCCAGATGAAAGGGTCTTAAAGCCAGTTCTGGTCATTATTGTGTGCAGAAGAGTCACGCTTGTACGTTATTAATTCACAGGAAGGAGCAATTTTATCCCCCTCGATTTTCAGCAGCCTTTGGGACCTGGTGTCTCAAAGCCCCGTCTGGTCACAGGTGTGGGGCGACTTCTGCCTGGGGCCTCTGCTGTCCTTTCCATAGGGTGGGCTCAGTTCTGCCTCCCGGGACTGTATGTGGGGGCCCTGAATGCATCACATGGAGGAATTCCACTCTGGAAATTGACCGTGATTGCTGATTGGCTGAATGCTCTTTCTGCGTCTGCTGCGGGGCCAGGCTCCGGTTCCCTCTGGCCCCTGGGGCTCCTCTCTCTGGACCTGGGGCGAGTGGGTCTATGTGGCCGGGTCAGCCCAGCGTGACTGGGGCCCTTCTGTCTGGTCGGACCCCGTTTACTGGCCCCGTGGAGGAGCTCCTCCATCCTGCCCGTCACCTTCTCTTTGTCTGTCCAGGCTGGAGGTTGGTCTCAGCGTCATAAAGCGACCTGGGGGTCATTTCTGGAAGCGTCTGGCAGGTTGAGATTACCTCCTCTTTGAACATTTAGTAGCTTGCAGGCGAACGTACTTGGGCCTGAAGTTTTTTGTGGGGAATTTTTTTTTAGGAGATGGACTACAAAGCACTTTCTTTCGTAACTACAGGACTCTCCCAGCTTATCTTTTCTTCAGAATTGACTTTGTTCGTTTTTTTCCGGCCTTTCGTCCGTCTCTTCTAAGATCCTGAGTGTTCTGGCATCGCGTTGTTCTTATTATCCTTTGTACTGTGTCCAGCACTTGCGGAGGGGGCCTGTCTAAGTCCGGATTTGGATGGTTTCTTCTCTCTGTACAACCCGAAGGTTGTGAATTCAGTTTTATTTGGGACCGTACTGAGAGCTCTAGGTGGGGAGCGGGCTCTCGGACAGTGCAGAGGGACTGCTCCCGGAGGCAGCGGAGCAGCCAGGATGCGTCGGAGCGTTGTGCTGGGGCCACAACAGCCCGTGTAGTCAGACATCACAGTTATTGCTCCTCACCAAGCCAGGCGTGCCAGGGTGCACGGGGAGATGCGGGGGTCCGGGCTGGAAGAGCCACGTTCCGCGTGGCTCTCCCCTGTCTCGGGCCAGGGTGCGTCCTGGTCTCCGCACAGGGCTGTGGGCGCAGGGGCTGGCGGCCGGGCCCTCGTAACTGGAAGAGAGGGGCGGCCCCGCCCACACCGCTCTCTCTCTTGTTCGGGTGCTGATCGATTTTGCCGTCTCTCTACAGCCCACGCTGGGCCTCGCTGGCCTTTCCCGTTGTAGGTTTTGTGTTTGGTGCTTTTCTTGCTATTTCTTCTCCACCTTCAGGCGTCACTGCTGCTTTTCTGACTTTATAACTAAACACGTAGCTCACTGATTTGCAGCCCTTCTGCTCTTCAGTGTATTTAAATTTCCCTCCATGTAAGCACACAGGTTGTGTTTGCTGGTTTTGAAAAGTACCTATTTCTCGCCTCCTCATACTTGGCAGCATCCAGGAGCGCCCACAGGAGTCACGAGGGCCAGACCCGGCTCCAGGCCCTTGAGTCCTGTGGCCGAGGCACTGGCCCTGCACGGTCCTTCAGCCCACTCTGGGCGTCTGCTCCCCTGGGGGCTCGATGCCACCCCTCTGCAGAGGAGTGGGTCGGGGACGCAGGGTGCCTCCCTCTGCCCCGTCTCTGCCACTGGCCGGGTGCTCCCCCTGTCTGAGGGTGCTCTCGTCATCTTTCTGTTCTGGATGCTTTCTGATTTCCCTCATCATTGCTTCTTTGACCCGCGAGGTGGGCAGAACTGTGTATTTTAACTTCCAAACATGCGGGAGTTTTCCATCCACTTGAAGGCCGTGGGCTTGCTGTTGACCGTGTAGTGGACGGGGGACTGGGCGGAGAGGGCCACAGGTGGAAGTGTGGTCCCTGCCCGGGGTGCCGCCAGTCTCCCCAGCCGTTTGCTGGGTGCTGAGAGCTGCCCTCTGGATCCAGCCTGCCCTCTGTGCCGGCGGCAGCCGGAGCCCGCTTGGCTGTCAGCTGTCGAGCGAGCCCGCCCCTGCAGTGAGGGTGGGTCCCCTTCTGGTGCCCGTGCTGCTTCTGAAGGTGGAGACCTGCGCTGCCAGTTCCATCCCAAGAGCTCAGCCTCTGTGCACCGGTGCCAGATTGAATCTCAGAGGCAGAGTTTGGAGCAAAGTAATAAAAAATAGTTTATTGCTTTGCCAGGCAGGGGTGGCACGGTGGGCTCCTGCCCACGAACTGTGTCGTAAGCTGGGAGGATCTGGTGAGGAGTTTATGGGGGTGGCACAGGGCAGGGTTGATGATGGGGACCAGGGTGTGAGCGGGGCCTGCATTCCTTTAGCGTGGCCTCAGGTGTCTCCTGAGCTTCTCCAGATTAGCAAACTGGGATCCTCTGTGGAATGAAGAACCTGACAGCTTCCACTTAGAGGGGCGCTTAGTTCTGCAGAGCTCAAAGATACTGTCAAATGCGTCCCTTGAGGTGCAGCTGAAACCACGTACCTCAGATTTGGACTTGAACCCATGTGGTGGGGGCAGGGAATCGAACCCAGCCAAAATCCATGGTCTTTTCTTTCTTGTTTTTTTTAAATTTCTTTCACATGTGCTATGTGCCTTTGGGTTTCCCCATCGGCTCAGTCCACCTGCAGTGCAGGAGCGGCAGGAGCCACAGCCTCGCTCCCTGGGTCAGGAAGAGCCCCTGGGGGACGGCCTGGCCACCCCCTCCAGTATTCTCGCCTGGAGAATCCCAGGGACAGAGGAGCGAGCTAAACATAGTCCATGGAGTTGCAAAGAGTCGGACAGAGCTGAGCAGCAGCGTGCGTGTGGCGCTGAAACGCCACGCGTTTGCTTTGGGCTGCGCTAGGCTTTCGCTGCCGGGTGGGCTTCCGCCAGGTGTGGGGAGTGGGCACAACTCTAAGGGCGCCTCTAGCGCGCACAGGCTCAGGAGCTGTGGTGCTTAGTTGCCCTGCAGTATGCGGAATCTTCCAGGGCCAGGGATCAAGCCCACGTCCCCTGTGTTGACGGGCAGAGTCTTAACCACTGGACCACGGGGGAAGTCCACCCATGGTCTTTTAACTAAGATTGCACACCTGGTCTCAGGACTTAATGACGCTCAGGTTCTTGATGTCTTGTGGCAGAAAGGATGCAATGAGAGACAAAACGGTCAGAAAAGCAGGTTCATTTAGAGAGGGACACGCTGCACAGTGTGGGCTGTCTCAGAAGGGGAGAGTCCCGCATCTGTGGGGCGGCCAGTGATCTCACAAGCTAACGAGTGGGAGGATTAGTCCAGCTGTTTTGGGGAGAGGTGGAGGCTTCCAGGAACTGGATCATGGCCGCCTTCTTGGTCTCTGTGGGTCGCCCTTGGGCCTGTCGTGCTGGTGGACAAGTGCTGACGTGTTCGATGACGTGTACCGTGGCCCCGGGTCTAGTAGGGGCGGACTCGCGGCCATCTCGGGCCCACCTGGTGCTGACCGTTAGGCCGGCTTTTCTTCTCAAGGCCGCGCCCGCACCCTGCCCTGCTGCTCTGCTGCTCTTGCCTGCTCCTTCTTGTCTCTGCACCCCTCCCCTCCCTGATTAGCGACCCTTCCAGTCTGCCCTTTGGAGCTCAGGGAAGGTCATGGAGGCTCAACAGAGAGACCCCACAGGGTGCTGCTCCGTTTCAGGCCGGTCGACTTGTAGGGCATTTTAGAAAAGAACAGCACCTCTTTGGAGACAGCAGGGATGAAGGAAGAGGACGGATGTTCAGGGGCAAATTGTGGGAAGGCTTACAAACACGCAGGAGACTGGCGGACACGAGTCTCATGTAGGCCAAGCCCGGAGCTGTCCCGGGTGGTGGCCCTGCCCTTGCTGGGGCCTGGGGACACATTTACACACTCTTGTCCTGCTTCCACGTGGATGGAGGGCAGGGGGCTATTCTGTGTCTCTTCTCAGTTGCCTTCAGCTCAATATCCTTATGCCAATGTGGCCCGTCTGGAGGTGGCGTATTTTGCTGCCCTTCATTTACAGAGACTGTACAGTGACCTGGATTGGTCTCACTTTGCGCCTTCTGTTTGTCCCTCATTTCTTCTATTTTTTTTTTTTTACTCTGAATTGTTACCTTCTTTGCCAACAAAGGTCTATCTAGTCAAGGCTATGGTTTTTCCTGTGGTCATGTATGGATGTGAGAATTGGACTGTGAAGATGGCTGAGCGCTAAAGAATTAATGCTTTTGAGCTATGGTGTTGGACAAGACTCTTATGAGTCCCTTGGACTGCAAGGAGATCCAACCAGTCCATTCTAAAGGAGATCAGTCCTGGGTGTTCTTTGGAAGGAATGATGCTGAAGCTGAAACTCCAGTACTTTGGCCACCTCATGCAAAGAGTTGACTCATTGGAAAAGACCCTGATGCTGGGAAGGATTGGGGGCAGGAAGAGAAGGGGACAACAGAGGATGAGATGGTTGGATGGCATCACCGACTCAATGGACATGAGTTTGAGTGAACTCCAGGAGTTGGTGAAGGACAGGGAGGCCTGGAGTGCTGCAGTCCATGGGGTCGCAAAGAGTTGGACATGACTGAGTGACTGAACTGAACTGAACCGAATTACCTTCTTTTGGTTGGTGTTTTATCTCATAGAGTTTGTTTCCATTTACTAACAAGAAATTATGCCTATCTGTTCTTTCAGCAGTATCCCTAGAATTGTATCTTAATCAGGGTGGTGGTGGTGCTGTTAAATCGCTTAAGGAGTTGTGTCCGACTCTTTGTGACCCCCTGGACTGTAACATGCCAGACTTCTCTGTCCTCCACTAATTTCTGGAGTTTACTCAAATTTGTCGGGAGCCGCGTTAGGCATTACTGACAAAATGGAGGCATGGCCCCAACCCCCTCTCTTTGTCCTGCAGGCATGGACCCTGCATGAAGGAGTTCAGTTCAGTTCAGTTCAGTCGCTCAGTCGTGTCCGACTCTTTGCGACCCCATGAATCGCAGCACGCCAGGCCTCCCTGTTCATCACCATCTCTCGGAGATCACTCAGACTCACGTCCATCGAGTCAGTGATGCCATCCAGCCATCTCATCCTCGGTCGTCCCCTTCTCCTCCTGCCCCTAATCCCTCCCAGAATCAGAGTCTTTTCCAATGAGTTAACTCTTTGCATGAGGTGGCCAAAGTACTGGAGTTTCAGCTTCAGCATCATTCCTTCCAAAGAAATCCCAGGGTTGATCTCCTTCAGAATGGACTGGTTGGATCTCCTTGCAGTCCAAGGGACTCTTAAGAGTCTTCTCCAACACCACAGTTCAAAAGCATCAGTTTTTCGGCGCTCAGCCTTCTTCACAGTCCAACTCTCACATCCATACATGACCACAGGAAAAACCATAGCCTTGACTAAACGGACCTTAGTTGGCAAAGTAATGTCTCTGCTTTTGAAAATGCTATCTAGGTTGGACATAACTTTTCTTCCAAGGAGTAAGCGTCTTCTAATTTCATGGCTGCAGTCACCATCAGCAGTGATTTTGGAGCCTAAAAAAATAAAGTCTGACACTGTTTCCATTGTTTCCCCATCTATTTCCCATGAAGTGATGGGACCAGATGCCATGATCTTCGTTTTCTGAATGTTGAGCTTTAGGCCAACTTTTTCGCTCTCCTCTTTCACTTTCATCAAGAGGCTTTTGAGCTCCTCTTCACTTTCTGCCATAAGGGTGGTGCCGGGAGAAATATCACTAACCTCAGATATGCAGATGACACCACCCTTATGGCATGAAGGAGTTAGGCCTTGTGATTTTGACTTGTTTTTTCCCCTCCTTGGCTGAGTTGACTGAAAAGGAATATTAAGGTGCTTATTGTTCTTGAGAGGATTATGAGAAGGCACAAAGCCTTCTGCAGCTGTGCTCAGAAAATAATTCATAAAGTTAGTCATTGACATTTGTTCAAGGACTTTTACAAAAGGGTGTTCCAGGATGAGCACATAGGCTGCAGCTTGAGGCCATGGGAGGGATTGCTATCTGAAGCCTGTTTGTGAGGAAAATGTTGATGGCAAAGGAGTTTACTGTATTTAGGGCTTAGAAATAATTAAAATAGTTAGAAGTTAAAGATTTAAGAAATGTAATGTTAGCATATTTGACTATAGCTTATAGAGGTTAGGAATTTTAGAGATACTATAGCTAGAAGCCTTTCTAAGAGATAGTGAGCTCAGGATGTTAGGGGCAAACAGGATTTAGAAAGATAAGAAATAAACTGAGGAATGTAGCATGAGTCACAATGTAATCACAAGTTAACTATAGGACACATAAGAGGAAGTAGATAGTAGATGGTAAAGCTGATTCTGAGAGAATCTCTGAAGCAGGAACTCTGTTTGAAGGGCAACAATCATTTATGGAGATAATAAATCTGGGTGAGGGGGATATGAAAATGTCAAACCTCTGACCTAATGTTTTTGTAAAAGCATAAAAGAGAATTTTAAACTTGAAATAAATAGTCAGTCCAAGAAAACTGAGAGGCTATGTCGTTTCTCGCCAATACCGCTCACTCCTTCAGGTTGAATCCCTGGCTGCTGGAGCTGGACTCCGGCACAGATTCCTGTCCTTTGAGTCGCTGATGCCGTCTAACCACCTCATCCTCTGTCGCCCCCTCTCCTCCTGCCTTCAGTCTTTCCCAGCATCAGGGTCTTTTCCAATGAGTCAACTCTTCTCATCAGGTGGTCAAAGTATTGGAGTTTCAGCTTCAGCATCAGTCCTTCCAATGAATATTCAGGACTGATTTCCTTTAGGATGGACTGGTTGGATCTCCTTGCGGTCCCAGGGACTCTCAAGCGTCTTCTCCAGCAGCACAGTTTGAAAGCATCAGTTCTTCCACGCTCAGCCTTCTTTATGGTCCGGCTCTGCCATGTGTACATGACAACTGGAAAAACCAGAGCTTTGACTGTAGGGACATTTGTCAGCAAAGTGATCTCTGATGTCTAATACACTGTCCACATTTGTCATAACTTTCTTCCAAGGAGCAAGCATCTTTTAATGTTATGGCTGCGTCACCATCTGCAGTGATTTTGGAGCCCCCAAAATAAACTCGGCCCCTGTTTCTACTTTTTCCCCTTCTATTGGCCATGAAGTGATGGGACCAGATGCCATGGTCTCACTGAGCTTCAAGCCACTACTTCAGTCTCCTCTTTGACCCTCATCAAGAGGCTCTTTAGTTCCTCTTCACTTTCTGCCATCAGAATGTATCATCTGCATGTCTGAGGTTGTTGATATTCCTTCTGGCAAAGTTATCAGGGTGGTCCTACCTTAGAAGAGTTGGAGATTAATCAGCATCATGACCCCCTTCCCAGGCAGTGTGGTGACCTGTGTGCCAGCTTGGCTGGGCTGTGTGCCCAGCTGCTTGGCCAGATGTCAGCCTGGATATTGTGAAGACAGTTTTAAGATGAGACTAGCAGTTATCCACAGGCCTTGAGTAAAGCAGGTCACCCTCCCCATGTGGGAGGGTCTCACCTGGTCAGCTGAAGGCCCGGGCCACAGGACACGGACGTCCCCCACGGAAGAGGCCTCTGGACCGGAGCTGCAGGCCCAGCTCGTCTCTGGGTGGTCGGCCCTGCGGATGCTGGGCTAACCATGTCCCCACAATCGTCTGGGCCAGTTCCTTAGAGTCAGCGCTCTGTCCCCCACCGCCAGGACACCACTGTTCCCCCGAGAGCCTGGGCCTGGGCCTGCCCCTTGGGCGCCGGCGCCGGCTCCCAGTTGCTGTGTCTGGAGTGCGCCCAGCGCCGTGGCGCTCCCCAGCCCTGTGGTGGTGCTCTCGTTGCCGCCGTGTGAGCCCGTGTCTGACCAGGCTCGCCCACACTGCGGGTCCGTCTCTGACCTGGTGTCACAGCCCCGCCTTTAGAGCCTCCTGTGGTCTGGGGAGGCAGGTGGCAGCACGTCGTGGGTTTTCTTAGCCTGAACACGTGTGCACTCTGCTCTTCAGTGGTTTCTCCGCAGTGAACTTTGAGACCCTGGTCTGACAGTCCCGTTCTTTGCAGAGTGCAGGCGTCGCTGACTGCTGTTGGCAGGTGGCTAGGGGCCAGAGGGGCTCCACGGAGATGGGTCCCCTCTAAGATCTGCCCCTCGTCCTGGGGTTCCTTGGCTCCTCTCAGCGCTCTCTAGCTGGGTCAGGGTCTGTCAGCTGGAGTCCGTGGGCTCTGCCTTCGGACCCCGCTCCCCTGTTGTCCCTGGGGATACCGTCTCCCTGTCCCCGGGGCGCCCCCCGCGGGCTCACTGCGCGTCCCCTCTCCCGTCCGCGGCCCCAGGCCTCTGTGCGCTTGTCTGCTTTGCATTCCGCCACATCTCTCTCTGCTCGTGGACATTTCAGTGACCTTCTTTTTCGTTTCTAGAAGATCGACCTGGATGTTTGAAGGCTCTCTCTGGTCTGTGTTCCGTACTTTTTCTCTCGCACTTCTCTAGGCACACGGGCCGTTCATCTTCTCTTCCGGAAGCCGCTGCGTCGCAGGTCCTCGTGGGTCTGCTTGCCGTGGCTTCTGGGCTGTGTGTTTGTGATGTTTGTCTTAGGCTTTGTGTGTGGCCTGTGTGTGTGTCTCAGGCTGTTATCTGTGGGGATTACTGGAGGCTGAGCTGGAGGTAGTTTGCGTGTGCAAGGCGTGGGGAGGGCCCCGGGGCCATGTGTCTCCCCCAGGCCCTGAAGGGGGCAGCTGGTGGAGGTGAGTATCAGAGGAGCCCAGCTTCTCTCTCTGCGTCGCCTCCCTTGTTTTCAGAGCCTTCACCCCGGCTGTGTTGTGGGAACCGCGTTTGGTGGGAGATGGGTCCCTGGTTTGCTACCTACGTTTGACAGACGTGCAGGAGGAGGGGGCATAAGAAGTCTCAGGCCATAGGGTCAGTGGTCCAAGGTCACTGGGTCAGAGGCTGCAGGTCACCCAGTCAGAGGCCTCCTGGGTGCTGGGGGACCCGGGTCTGTGGCGGCCTCAGTGGTCCAGCTGGGCTCACGCAGGTTGGGCAGATGTTTGTCTCAGGCGGGGACCCTCGGGGAGGGGGCGCTGTGCGGGTGGGGTGGGGGGCT
>SJYH01007152.1:50464-65597 GCA_006408735.1 Sylvicapra grimmia
TTTAAAAAGATGGCAATGATGACCCTGTATGCGGGACAGCAAAAGAGACACAGATGTATAGAACGGACTTTTGGACTCTGTGGAAGATGAAGTCTTAAAACACATAAAATAACAAAACTTAAAACACATAAAATAACAAAACTTCCATGTAGCTGAAAGTCTGAAAATTCAAACCCATGTCAGAAACCACAGATGAATCAAAGTCCTAAATTTAAAAATATGCCATGTTAATTCAGGTAAAATATGATAAGCACAGCATAAATAGGAAAATGGTTTAAGCTTCCAGATGAATTTGAACAAAGAAGATTTTCCTCCAATATAAAGTATACCGAATATACAAAATGCCATTCTCCATATTCTACTCTAGCCTGAAGTCTCCCATATATTTTTACTGCAGCTACTTCAGTGAAAGCTCCACGATGACAAATATCTGTTCTCTGAACGGCTCCTTCAGGAGACACAAAATGAAGAGAAGCCATTGCTGAATGAATTAAAGCCACTGGCTTTCAACTTCTAGCCATATCAGGATTTCCCTCACAAGCTGCGGGTCACACCAAGTGTTTCCAAAAGACAGAACTGTAGTTCAGAAAGACAAGGTTAAAATGAATGTGGGTTTGGGTAGTTAACACGGACAGAATAACATTCCTTAGACTAGTTACTAGGTAATTTAAAATGTCTGAAAAAAGCTGTTTTAAAGAGAGCTGTGGACTGTTTATACCCTTACTCAATAGTCCAGATATCCAAACACTTAAGAATAAACGAGTAAAAGAAACACAGTGACATTTTGAGGATAATCTCATCCGTCAGTGTGCCTGAGCTGATAAGAGGCTCTTCAAGCTCAGTGCGTGGGAGAGACACCTGCACGCCACACCAGGCACTGGCTGCGCTCTAGGAAGAGGCTGCAGCTGCAGAGTCACTCAGTCGTGTCCGACTCTGTGCGGCCCCGTGGACTGCAGCCCACCAGGCCTCCCGTCCCTGGGATTCTCCAGGCGAGAGCACTGGAGTGGGGAGCCACTTCCTTCTCCAGGGCATCACAGTGAAAAGTGAAAGTGAAGCCGCTCAGTCGTGTCCGACTCTGTGCGGCCCCAGGGACTGCAGCCCACCAGGCCCCCCGTCCCTGGGATTCTCCAGGCGAGAGCACTGGAGCGGGGTGCTGCTGCCTTCTCTGAGTAGTTGAGTAGTGAGGTCGCCCAGTCGTGTCCGACTCTTTGCGACCCCGGGGACTGTAGCCTACCACGCTCCTCTGTCCACGCGATTTTCCAGGCAATAGTCCTGGAGTGGGTTGCCATTTCCTTCTCCAGGGGATCTTCCCAACCCAGGGCTCGAACCTGGGTCCCCCGCATTGTAGACAGATGCTTTACCATCTGAGCCACCAGGGAAGCCCAGATTAAACAATCCTAAAAAGAGCTCTGCTAAAAAATTGAAAAAAAAAAAAAGTTTAAATATTAAAAGTAATTCTTCTCATAGTAAATATTAATGAAAAAGAGGGCTGAAACATTCATCTATTTATTACACAGGGTGCATGCGTAGACCAGCGCGTCCTCTCCAGCCGCGGGCAGCCGTCCTGAACCGGCCCAGCTCTCCGTCCCAGCGCACGGGCCAGGGGAGCGACGGGGCCCTCTCCTGCCCTGCCCTGCCCCTTCCAGTGCCCTGCAGGGGCTGAGCGTGAAGCCGGCGCGAGCAGCCTGCCTCGCTCCGTAAGGCGCCGCGCGTGCCGGCTCGCGGGGCCCCCGCGCCGCCCCCAGCCGCGGCCTCGGGCCGGAGCCAGGCGGGGGCCCGCAGCTCTCCCGCAGGCTTTTCTTCCTCTGCCGTCTGGGCCCTGAGCTCTGCGTCCAGCCTCATCTATTTCTCCGTCGTGTGCTTCCCTGCTCAACTCGGTGCGTGCCATTCGTTTCCAAATCACAAGGGGAACCTGATCACCCATCTTCATCTCCAACACACACAGCCCTCCCTGCAATCCAAGACTGCGCGCCCCCCGGCCCCAGGGCAGGCCGCGCGAGGCGGAGACCGCCCACAAAGGGAACCTGATCACCCATCTTCATCTCCAGTCCAACCTGTTCTGCTCGCCTCCAACCCCGCTGCACACACACACACACACCCCTCCAACCCCGCTGCGCGCACACACACACACACACACACACACACAGCCCTCCCTGCAACACACACACACACACACACACAGCCCTCCCTGCAACACACACACACACACACACACACAGCCCTCCCTGCAACACACACACACACACACACAGCCCTCCCTGCAATCCAAGACTGCGCGCCCCCCGGCCCCAGGGCAGGCCGCGCGAGGCGGAGACCGCCCACGCCAGCTCCTGGCGCCAAACGGGCCGGACGCCAGGGTCACCGCGGAACACACAGCACCCCAAGCACGGGTTCCTGATAATGACGCCAGGTGGGAACACAGCTGGCGCTACGCTGAGCTGCGGCGGCCACAGCGACGGCCAGGGCCCCGGGGACAGGGGCGCGGCGGGCGGCGCCCAGCCCCGCTCACCCTCGCGCAGGGCGCAGGTGCGGGCTGCACTCAGGAGCCGCCGCAGGCGCGCGCGGAGCCCGGCCGCAGCGGGCGGGGTCCCGCGGTGCAGCCGGGAGCGGGACCGCTGACACGGAAGGCCAGCTTTCAGCGCTAGAGGGCCCGCCTGGAGGGCGCCACCGGACTCCCCGAAGCGGTGGGGCTGCGGGGCACGCAAAGCTCTCCCCGCCGCTTCTCCCCTCGGCTAACGCTGTGTTAGCCACTCCGTCCTGTCCACTGCGACCCCATCGACTGTCGCCCGCCACACTCCTGTCCATGGGAGTTCCCAGGCAAGGATACTGCAGTGGGTAGCCATTTCCTTCTCCAGGGCATCTTCCCGACCCCAGGACTGACCCCCCGTCTCCCGTNTCTCCCCGCCGCTTCTCCCCTCGGCTAACGCTGTGTTAGCCACTCCGTCCTGTCCACTGCGACCCCATCGACTGTCGCCCGCCACACTCCTGTCCATGGGAGTTCCCAGGCAAGGATACTGCAGTGGGTAGCCATTTCCTTCTCCAGGGCATCTTCCCGACCCCAGGACTGACCCCCCGTCTCCCGTATTGCAGGCGGATTCTTTACCATCTGAGCCACCAGCGAAAGGTACAATATGTCAACAGAAATCCGGAAACACCCTGCCAGCACCTCTGTTGATTCCAGACACTACAGAATCACACACTTGTCACTATAAAGAGATAAGTAATGAGATGTAAGATTTAAAAGTCTAAAAAAGGTCTAATTGAATGTTCTTCTGCTAAAGAAACATAATATACATAGAAAGTTTCTAAAAAGTCTTTTTAATTTGTTCTCAATGTGACTCAACTAGACATTTCAGATAGAAAATGAAATAAACAATCTGTGATCATAAAGATGTGCTTAAAAATGAAAAACATGATTACCAAATTTTACAACCACAATGTAAGAGAATGACAGATTATAGCTTAAAAATCAAACCAGCAAATTAGAAAACCAGGTCAAGAAATATTCTGAGAACACACAAAAAACAAACGAATGAATATAATAAGTGAGAATGTAAGACATAAAGAAGATAAATTCAAAATTTCTTACATCAAAATAATATAAATCCCAGAAGGCTTAAATATAAACAGAAACTAGGAAAATAGTAATTAAAGAAACAGCAGTGACAATGCCAGTGAAAACTGCATTTTAACTGGAGAAGAGCCTAAAGGAATAACCTAGGACATCTCTTTTAGCTCAGACAAAAAGGCAAAAAAAAAAACTAATGCCATGCTATCACCAAAAAAGACCACAAATAAATGTTGGTGAGGATGTGGAAAAAAGGAAAACCTAATACCCTGTTGATGGGTATGTAAGTTGGTGGAGCCACTATTGAAAACTGTAAGGAAGTTTCTCAAAAAACTAAAAATAGAACTACCATCAGTTCAGTTCAGTCACTCAGTCATGTCCGACTCTTTGCGACCCCATAAATCGCAGCACGCCAGGCCTCCCTGTCCATCACCATCTCCTGGAGTTCACTCAAACTCACGTCCATCAAGTTGGTGATGCCATCCAGCCATCTCATCCTCGGTCGTCCCCTTCTCCTCCTGCCCCCAATCCCTCCCAGCATCAGAGTCTTTTCCAATGAGTCAACTCTTCGCATGAGGTGGCCAAAGTACTGGAGTTTCCAGCTTCAGCATTATTCCTTCCAAAGAACACCCAGGGCTGATCTCCTTTAGAATGGACTGGTTGGATCTCCTTGCAGTCCAAGGGACTCTCAAGAGTCTTCTCCAACACCACAGTTCAAAAGCATCAATTCTTCGGCGATCAGCCTTCTTCACAGTCCAACTCTCACATCCATACATGACCACAGGAAAAACCATAGCCTTGACTAAACGGACCTTAGTCGGCAAAGTAATGTCTCTGCTTTTGAAAATGCTATCTAGGTTGGACATAACTTTTCTTCCAAGGAGTAAGCGTCTTTTAATTTCATGGCTGCAGTCACCATCAGCAGTGATTTTGGAGCCTAAAAAAATAAAGTCTGGCACTGTTTCCACTGTTTCCCCATCTATTTCCCATGAAGTGATGGGACCAGATGCCATGATCTTCGTTTTCTGAACTACCATATGATCCAGCAATTTCACTCCCGGGTATATGTGCAAAGATGAAAGACACTAATTCAAAAAGATACACGCATCCCAGTGTTCATCAGTTCAGTTCAGTTCACTCACTCAGTTGTGTCCAACTCTGCGACCCCTTGGACTGCAGCACGCCAGGCCTCCCTGTGCATCACCAACTCCCGGAGTTCACTCAAACTCATGTCCATTGAGTCAATGATGCCATCCAACCATCTCATCCTGTGTCATCCCCTTCTCCTCCTGCCTTCAAACTTTCCCAGCATCAGGGTCTCTTCAAATGTTCATAGCCCCTGGCAAATACCATTCGACTTTCTGCCTCTCTGAATTTACACTTCATTCAGTTCAGTTCAGTTCAGTCGCTCAGTCGTGTCCGACTCTTTGCGACCCCATGAATCGCAGCACGCCAGGCCTCTCTGTTCATTACCCTCTCTCAGAGTTCACTCAGACTCACATCCATCGAGTCAGTGATGCCATCCAGCCATCTCATCCTCGGTCGTCCCCTTCTCCTCCTGCCCCCAATCCCTCCCAGCATCAGAGTCTTTTCCAATGAGTCAACTCTTCGCATGAGGTGGCCAAAATACTGGAGTTTCAGCTTTAGCATCATTCCTTCCAAAGAAATCCCAGGGCTGATCTCCTTCAAAATGGACTGGTTGGATCTCCTTGCAGTCCAAGGGACTCTCAAGAGTCTTCTCCAACACCACAGTTCAAAAGCATCAATTCTTCGGCGATCAGCCTTCTTCACAGTCCAACTCTCACATCCATACATGACCACAGGAAAAACCATAGCCTTGACTAAACGGACCTTAGTCGGCAAAGTAATGTCTCTGCTTTTGAAAATGCTATCTAGGTTGGACATAACTTTTCTTCCAAGGAGTAAGCGTCTTTTAATTTCATGGCTGCAATGGAAGTGGAATCAGACAGGATTCCTCACACTGTGACTGGCTCTCCTGCCCTAGCATATCAACTTCGAAGTTCACCCATGTTGTAACGTGTCAGCATTCCCTTCGTTTTGGGGGCTCAGTATTACACACCACATTGTGTTAGTGCACTCCTCCCCCGGGGGACTCCTGGGTGCTTCCGTCTTCTGCCTGCTGCGAATCATGGTGCTGTGCACACGTGTGCAAGCACCTGTGCAGGCCCCTGTCTTCAGTTCCTCGGGATATATGCCCAGAAGTGGGGGTTCTGGATGATATGGTTATTTTAACTTTCTTGATGAATTGCCAGTGATGTTCACCTACAGCGACGCTATTTCACATTCCCACCCACGCTGCCAAAGGGCTCCAGTGTCTCCACATCCTTGCCGAACACATCGTTTGCGCGTTTGCTTTGTAGTAGACATCCTAATAGATGTAAGGGTTTGATCTGCATTTCCAGAATGATTAGAGATCATTTCTTTGCAGAAATGTCTGTTCAAGTCCTTTGGTCATTTTTTAATCAGGTTGTTTTTATTGTTGTGGAATTGTAAGGCTTCTTACATATTCGGGATACCAGTCGCCTTTTCAGACAGGGGATTTGGAAATACTGTCTCCCATTCCATGGGCTGCCCTTTCACTCTGCTGACTGTCCCCTGATGCACAGAAGTTTTTAAGTTTGAGGTAGTCCAACTTATCCAGGGCCTTTGGGGTTGCTGGCTGTGCTTTTGGTACATATCTAATAAATCAATGCCAACTCCACTGTCACGAAGCTTCCTTCGTATTTTCCTCTAAGAGTTTTGCAGGCTTAGATTTTACCTTTAGGTATTTGATCCATTTTGCATTAGATTTTGTATCTATAAAGGAAGAGTCCAACTTCGTTCTATTGCATGTGGATGTCCAGTTTTGCCGCATCATTTGTTGAAGACTTGAAGACTTTTCCTACCGAATGGTCTTGGCATCTTTGTCAGCATCGCATGCCAGTGTGTGCACGGGCGTGCTTCTAGGCTCTCCACCCAATGCGTGCGTGAGCGTGCTCTGGGCTCTCCACCCCATGTGTGCGTGAGCGTGTTTCTGTGCACGGGCGTGCTCTGGGCTCTCCACCCCATGCGTGCCCGGGCATGCTTCTGGGCTCTCCAATGTGTGCCCGGGCATGCTTCTGGGCTCTCCACCCCATGCGAGATGTGTATAAGAGACAGGCGACCCCTTGGACTGCAGCACACCAGGCCTCCCTGTGCATCACCAACTCCNAGCATCGCATGCCAGTGTGTGCACGGGCGTGCTTCTAGGCTCTCCACCCAATGCGTGCGTGAGCGTGCTCTGGGCTCTCCACCCCATGTGTGCGTGAGCGTGTTTCTGTGCACGGGCGTGCTCTGGGCTCTCCACCCCATGCGTGCCCGGGCATGCTTCTGGGCTCTCCAATGCGTGCCCGGGCATGCTTCTGGGCTCTCCAATGTGTGCCCGGGCATGCTTCTGGGCTCTCGACCCCATGCGTGCGCGGGCGTGCTTCTGGGCTCTCCAATGTGTGCCCGGGCATGCTTCTGGGCTCTCCAATGTGTGCCCGGGCATGCTTCTGGGCTCTCCACCCCATGTGTGCGTGTGTAAGCGTGCTTCTGTGCACGGGCTGCTTCCGGGCTCTCCACCCAGTCTGCCCTCATGGCTGTCTACGCCTGTGCCGCACCGTTTCCTCTTCTAGTTTTATCTGATCGTGTATCTGTCCATTCATCCATATATCCCTTCAGCAAATAACTGAGTGAGCGACTGTGTTCCGTGTAGAGTGGCAGGGCTTAGGAGTCCAGCTGCGACCAGGGTAGCGTCTCCCCCTCGGAGCTTTGTGAAGAGGAACCACAGACTGACATCGGAAAACACTACAGCCCTTGACCGTTTGGATAAGCTCGATCTGTCTTTGTATCATCTTCATAAGGCATGGAGTCATAAGAAGAGAAACACTTCACTGATGGCGGCACAATGCCTAAGAACGGTGGCTTCGGCATCACCGTGGCTGGCACTCGGGGCCTCCTTTACCGAATCTGGGCAGAGTGCACCAAGCGTCGGAGGGGGTGCTCGGCTTTAAGGTAGTGCCCGTCCTTCGTGGGCCTCCCTGTGGCAAAAAGCAAGTGGCAAAGAGCCTGCTGCCTGCAATGCAGGAAATGCAGTTTCGACCCCTGGGTCGGGGAGATTTACTGCAGAAGGAAGCAGCAACCCACTCCAGACTCACGCCTGGAGAATCCCATGCACAGAGGAGCCTGGCAGGTGGCACACGATGCAGTCACGAGAGCTGGACGCGATCCAGCAGCTAAAGTGGCAACTGTCCTCCGTACAGAGGTCAGCACAGGCACATCTCTTGGCTCCAACAAGTACCTCATGCCAAGTACACCTGCAACTCCCGAGGCAGCGTGCGCACTCACATATACTTTTGGCGCTCACTCTCCAAGTGATTATAGCATTTCAATGTAGCCAGGCAACAAACTTTTAATTCAAAAACCACTAGTTATTTTTATTTAAAATGCAAAAAAGAAATGTTCTTCCATTACAAAAGACAAATATAGCCGGCCACAGATCTAGCCTCCCACGTTTCCCAGCACACACACTGGACATGAACTTTGCCCCCGGGTCCAGGTCGTGCTGCCCTCTGCGCCTCAGACCAGCATCAGCACTGACCGTCCTGCACAGCGGCCCACACGCCCGGGCTGGGGACGCCATCCTCGCTAGATCCCAGATCAGGCTGACGGGAAAGGAGCTCGAGAGCACGGCTGCAGCCCTCCTGACGGCTCTTCTCAGCTCTAGCGATCCAGGCAGCCGCTCCCGTCCTCTTTCTTTTCCACGCCTCTTCAGTCTGTATTGGGAGATGCAAGCTACCAAGAGCAGTGAGATTAAGGCTGCATATTGGTGCAGAAAGCTCACTTGATCCTTCAGAGAGAGCACCACACTGTTTTGATGACTGTGACCATGTAGTAAGTCTTGAAGTTAGAAAATGCTAGAATCCCAGCTTTTTCTTTTCCAAGACTGCTTTGCTATTCAGTGTCACTTGAGATTCCATATGAATTTTAGAAAGAATTTTCTTTTTTCTGGAAAAAAAAANATGTGTGCCCGGGCATGCTTCTGGGCTCTCCAATGTGTGCCCGGGCATGCTTCTGGGCTCTCCACCCCATGTGTGCGTGTGTAAGCGTGCTTCTGTGCACGGGCTGCTTCCGGGCTCTCCACCCAGTCTGCCCTCATGGCTGTCTACGCCTGTGCCGCACCGTTTCCTCTTCTAGTTTTATCTGATCGTGTATCTGTCCATTCATCCATATATCCCTTCAGCAAATAACTGAGTGAGCGACTGTGTTCCGCGTAAAGTGGCAGGGCTTAGGAGTCCAGCTGCGACCAGGGTAGCGTCTCCCCCTCGGAGCTTTGTGAAGAGGAACCACAGACTGACATCGGAAAACACTACAGCCCTTGACCGTTTGGATAAGCTCGATCTGTCTTTGTATCATCTTCATAAGGCATGGAGTCATAAGAAGAGAAACACTTCACTGATGGCGGCACAATGCCTAAGAACGGTGGCTTCGGCATCACCGTGGCTGGCACTCGGGGCCTCCTTTACCGAATCTGGGCAGAGTGCACCAAGCGTCGGAGGGGGTGCTCGGCTTTAAGGTAGTGCCCGTCCTTCGTGGGCCTCCCTGTGGCAAAAAGCAAGTGGCAAAGAGCCTGCTGCCTGCAATGCAGGAAATGCAGTTTCGACCCCTGGGTCGGGGAGATTTACTGCAGAAGGAAGCAGCAACCCACTCCAGACTCACGCCTGGAGAATCCCATGCACAGAGGAGCCTGGCAGGTGGCACACGATGCAGTCACGAGAGCTGGACGCGATCCAGCAGCTAAAGTGGCAACTGTCCTCCGTACAGAGGTCAGCACGGGCACATCTCTTGGCTCCAACAAGTACCTCATACCAAGTACACCTGCAACTCCCGAGGCAGCGTGCGCACTCACATATACTTTTGGCGCTCACTCTCCAAGTGATTATAGCATTTCAATGTAGCCAGGCAACAAACTTTTAATTCAAAAACCACTAGTTATTTTTATTTAAAATGCAAAAAAGAAATGTTCTTCCATTACAAAAGACAAATATAGCCGGCCACAGATCTAGCCTCCCACGTTTCCCAGCACACACACTGGACATGAACTTTGCCCCCGGGTCCAGGTCGTGCTGCCCTCTGCGCCTCAGACCAGCATCAGCACTGACCGTCCTGCACAGCGGCCCGCACGCCCGGGCTGGGGACGCCATCCTCGCTAGATCCCAGATCAGGCTGACGGGAAAGGAGCTCGAGAGCACGGCTGCAGCCCTCCTGACGGCTCTTCTCAGCTCTAGCGATCCAGGCAGCCGCTCCCGTCCTCTTTCTTTTCCACGCCTCTTCAGTCTGTATTGGGAGATGCAAGCTACCAAGAGCAGTGAGATTAAGGCTGCATATTGGTGCAGAAAGCTCACTTGATCCTTCAGAGAGAGCACCACACTGTTTTGATGACTGTGACCATGTAGTAAGTCTTGAAGTTAGAAAATGCTAGAATCCCAGCTTTTTCTTTTCCAAGACTGCTTTGCTATTCAGTGTCACTTGAGATTCCATATGAATTTTAGAAAGAATTTTCTTTTTTCTGGAAAAAAAAAGCCACTGGAATTTTGATAGGGATTGAATTATATCACTTTGGGTCATACTGTACATCTCAACAATATTAATTCTTCCAACCCATGAACACAGGATGTCTTTCCATTTACCACGGTATCTTTTTAAATTTCTCTCAACAGTATCTTGTAGGTTTTTTTTTAAGTGTACAAGTCTTTCACCTCCTTAAGTTTATTCCTAATTATTTTATCTTTTTTTATACTATATCAAATGAAACTTTTTTTAAATTTCCTTTTCTGATTGTTCATTGTTAATGTATAAAAATGCAACAGATTTTTCTGTGTTGGTTTTATTAGTTTTCCATTGAGTTTTCTGTATCTAAGACCACACCATCTGAGAACAGAGATTCATTTTCTTCTTTCCAATTTTGATGACTTCTCTTTTTCTTGCCTAATTGCTCGGGTTATACTCCCAGCACTACATCAAACAGCGGTGATGAGCGGGCGTCCCTGTCTTCTCAGAGCTCTTAAACGCAAAGCTTCTGCTTTCACCATTACGTCTGCTATTGTTTGTGGGCTTTTCACATACGGCCTTTATTATTTTGAGGTAGTTTCCTTCTATTCCTAGTGTGTCAGGTATTTTTATCATGAAAGGCTGTTACATTTTGTCACATCTTTTTCTGCATCGACTTCTAGACGACCGTGTGGCTTTTTCCCATCATTACAATGCCTGTTGCATTTGTCAAAATTTCCTTGCACTCTAGGAATACATCCCACTTTGTCATGGTGTCTAATTCTTTTAATGTGCTGTTGAACCGTTTCCTGGTGTCTTTCTGAGGAATTTTTTCATCAGGGCTCACCGGGAATATTGGTCTGCAGTTTTCTTTTCTTGTGGTGTCTTTGTCTGGCGTTGGTGCCACGGCAAGGCTAGCCTCAGACCATAAGCCTAGAAGTACCCCCTCTTCTTCTCTTCAGTTCTGGAAAGGTTAGGAGAATGGGCGCTGAGTCTTCTTTAAACGTTTGATAGAATTAACCAGAGGGCGAGATGGTGAGACAGCATCACCGACGCGAGCAAACTCCGGGGACAGTGAAGGGCAGGGGAGCCTGGCATGCTGCAGCCCCTGGGGCTGCAAAGACTCGGACACGACTCAGCAGCAGAACTCGCCAGTGAGGCTGGCCGGTCCCGGGCTTTTCCCTGGTGGGAGGTTTCGAAGACGGCTTCAGTCTCGTTGACTCCATGCACTACAGTCCTTGGGGTTGGAAAAGATCGGACACGACTCAGCGAGTTTCACTTTCCTTACTCACTGTAGGTCTGTTCAGATTGTCTTCTTCTCTAATGCTTTTCCCAATACCTATTTTGTTTATTTCTACTATAATTTTTATCATTTCCTTTCTTCTGCTAGCTTCAGTTTGTTCTTTTTCTAGTTACTTAAGATATAAATTTAGATTGATGACGTGTGATCTTCCTTCTTTTTCATATAAGTTTGACAACTGTAAATCCCTCACACAGCAGTTTTTTCTGCATCCCCTAAGTTTTGGTATGCTGTGTTTTCATTTGTCTCAAAATGTTTTGTAATTTTTCATTTGATATCTCCTTTGCTTGATTAAGAGTTTATTTAATTCCCACATATTTATGAATTTTCCAGTTTTACTACAGATAGTGATTTCTAGTTTCCGTACATACACAGGATTCACAAGAGGCCTACAAAGGTCCTGAGAAGATTGTACTAGCAAAACCACTGCTCTTAGACCAAAAGGACAGAGTGAAAATGAAACGGGGCCCCTGGACCCCCAAAGTTCTTCTGTAAGGACGCACACTTAGAGAACTGCCTAACTGCAAACACATACTATGTTTCATGAAAAACAAAGGATAACTCAGAAGGTAGAATCAAAAGCCTCCTCCTAATTGGAGGAGCCAAGAGACACAGAGTATTATATCCAGGTTTTGAGCTCTAATTAAGGAACTTTCAACATTTGCCCAACTGGGCTTCAGAATTGCTATGGACTCCTCTGTACCTCCTTTTTAGAAATGTCTATAGTGATTATTGTATGTTGGGTGTGTGGAAAGCAGGTAACTATTGGAATAGACGTTTCTCCAAAGAAGATATACAAATGGGCAGTGGCCACATGAAAAAGTGCTCAGTGTCATTAGTCATTAGGGAAATGTCAATCAAAACATAACGAGATAGATACCACCATATGCTCATTAAAATGACCAAAATCTAAAACACTGACAATATCAACAGTTTAGGATGTGAAGAAGCTGGAATGCTCATGGGGATGCAATATGGCACTGCCATTTTAGGAAAGGGTTTGATTCCCTAAAAAAGTTAAAAATAAACTTACTACACAACTCACTGCTAGATATCTACACAAAAAAAAAGAAAAACAAATGTCCAAGCAAAAATATGTACATGAAAGTCCATAGTAGCGTTTTTCAGAATAGTTAAAAACTAACAATCCAAATATCCATTAACTAGTGAATGGATAAAGAAATGATTGATTCTCAATCAAAATCTCAACAGGGGCATGTATATGGGCATTACAAAAATTGGCATGGTGATTCTAAAACTCATATGGGAATAAAGGACCAAAAAGACTCAAGGAAGCCTCAAAGAAGAGGAAAGCTGGAGAACATGCTCCACTCTGTGAAAAGTCAAGACCCGCGTGCAAGCTGCAGCGACTGAGGGGCGACGGGCCAGCACACAGACAGGCGAAGAGGCCACGGGCAGGGACAGCTCGGCTCAGCTCAGTCACCCAGTCGTGTCTGACTCTCCGCGACCCCATGAATCGCAGCACGCCAGGCCTCCCTGTCCATCACCAACTCCCGGAGTTCACTCAGACTCACGTCCATCGAGTCGGTGATGCCATCCAGCTGTCTCATCCTCTGTCGTCCCCTTCTCCTCCTGCCCCCAATCCCTCCCAGCATCAGAGTCTTTTCCAGTGAGTCAACTCTTCACATGAGGTGGCCAAAGTACTGGAGTTTCAGCTTTAGCATCATTAGGAGGCAGGGGTCCAGAAACCCAAACCAACAAGATGTCCTGGTTTACAGCAATGGTGTCAACCAGAGCAGTGGGGAAAGAATAGCTTTCCTAACTGTTAATGGATCAAATGGCTACCAGCTCTCCACAGGAGGGGGGGAGAAGGACTCCGACCTCACTTTATACATAAAAACCAGCTCCCTAAGTAGCACAATCCCAAGGGTTAAATANGGGTCCAGAAACCCAAACCAACAAGATGTCCTGGTTTACAGCAATGGTGTCAACCAGAGCAGTGGGGAAAGAATAGCTTTCCTAACTGTTAATGGATCAAATGGCTACCAGCTCTCCACAGGAGGGGGGGAGAAGGACTCCGACCTCACTTTATACATAAAAACCAGCTCCCTAAGTAGCACAATCCCAAGGGTTAAATAAGGAAGCTCCTAGAAGGTAACAAGGCAAACATTCCCATGATCTTGGGACAGGCAAGGCAAAAAATCTTAAACAGCACATGAAAAAACGCAAACAATATCCCAGATGACTAAGAATAACTTACATTATAATTGAATATTGTTCAACAGAACAAATCAGTGAAAGTGGGAGAAGATATTTGCAATATATGTATCAAAGAATTTGTTTATGAATATATAAATAGTTGTTAACAAATCTATGGAGAAAAGACTGATGAACCATTTTTATTACAATGTGGACAGAGACAAATTGAACTTCACAAAAGAAGATACCCAAATGGCTATCAAGCATAAAAAATATCAATATTACATCAAGCATAGAAAAGCCCAATATCATCTGTGAGGGAAGATGCAAATTAAAACCCACATCCACTATACTAGAATTTAGGCTAAAGCTGGAGAAGCTGACAAACCAAGAACTGGCAAGGATGTGAGACAGACTTTTGAACCCTCCTGGTGGCAGAGTAAACTGCTACAGACATCATGTAAAACTCTCTGGCACCATCTACCACACTTACACCTCCAAGTAAATACAGTGTGCTTATGGGCACTAGAAGACATGGGAAAGGATGCTCACAGGGTTATCTGTAATCGCCAAAAACTGGAAAAACTCCCAAACACCCAAAAACAGGCAGAATGGATATAGAAATGTGACATATTCACACAGTAACAAAGTAAAAATAACCCACTGCTAAATGCAACAACATGGATCAATCTCACAACACAATGCTGAGCAAAAGAAGCTAGAAAAAAGTGAAAACACTCTAGGAACTGAAAACTAATCTACGGTCACATATTGCGGAACAGCGATCCGCTTCGGGGGGATGATAAATGGCTGGGGAAAGAGAGAGCGCTTTCTGGAGGGCTGGCAACGGTCTCTGTCTCGACCTAGAAGAGGACACATGATGCAGTCTCTCTGTAAAGCTGCGTCAAGCGTCACACTTCAGATCTGTGAGTCTTCATGTCATGTTATACACTGACTTTAAAAGTTTCCTACAAAACAAAGAATGAACTACAACTATATTTATTAACATATATGAATCTGAAAAATACGAGAGAAGGAAGCAAGCTTCAAAATAATATATACAGTAGGGTTTCACTTATATGCAGTCTAAAAAAGAAGCAAAGAAATAATTAACACAAAATACAGGACAATGGTCTTTCAGGAGATGGGAAGCAGAGGCACCAAGGCAAGGGCAGCTGAAGGTTCTCGGGATGCGGCAAAGCGCTGCTTCCGGCCGGGTCAAAAGCATAGGGATGTTTATTTTATAATGGTCTTTAAGTGCATTTTCATATAGTTTTCACATACATGCTATGGTTCACAGTTGTAAAACATTTTAAGACTAATACAACTACTGTATTATAAATCAGAAACTAAAATGAGAACTAACTTTAGATTTCAGGTCTTTGCATTCACCTGAGTAGCAATTAACACTGTCACATACCACCTGCAGAAGTCTTCTTACCTATTGCTAACATCAATGAAACATACAAATAACTAGCAACAAGTAACACTATAGGAAAGTATGAAATAACTCTAAAAATAAGAAAGTCAAACTA